>BPLR01020933.1:0-55207 GCA_021605095.1 Caerostris extrusa
TATTACTGAAAGTTGCCTTCTTTGAGGATGCCACTTCACCAGAAACGAGTCCACAATCCTGTTAAAGATTCCCTATTCATGATATCCCTGAATGGCTAGAGAAAATCCGGTGGCATTGCTACGGCTTTCTAAATTGTCATAATTGTCTCCGCAAGCACCTTCACAGAATTAAACTGGCTCCTGACCCTCTCTGTCTCCTGTGTGATAACTAGGAAGAGTTGGACATGTCTCACCTGCTTCCTCTTCTGTAATGCCTCATTGTTTCTTTATGGAAGCACTATTGATAAAGCCGTGCTACGTGGATGGAGTAACTGATGTCATTCGTTTCTATCTTGTTCTTTGTATTTATTTATTTTTTATGATATCTGTTGTCCTGTAAACTTACCATTGGAAATAAATTTTTTTTTCTTTTCTTACAATAACTCAATTTGAAATTAAAAATAAAGAAAGTAGGATGCATTTGAAATGTGAGTTTATGCACAGAGGTGATTATTACTAAAGTCAGACTTTCAAAATGCTGTAAAAAAAAAGAACCTCGTCCCAATGAGTTCAAATTTGAACTGAAAATACTTTAAGAAGAGTGAAACGGTACGGCATCAAAAATATTCCACAGTGTATTAATAGACGACGCTGTAAGCGGCATAAAGAAATGGATTCGGCTGCCAATGATATTTTTGAATCGAAATTACAACATACATGGCATGAGTTGCACATTAAATCGACTATATAGTGTTCGATGGGCTTGATTGTTTCGGTGTTTTATTCAACAGTTGTTGCACTGTTACTGGAAGGCTATCCACCACGGCAAGGAATCATACCCAATTGGATGGGAAGAATCGGTGGAACTTTATCAGAAATTTTTTTGTTGCCATACCGTTTCCCCCTTCTTCAAATATCTTCAGTACAAATTTGAACTCATTGTGACTAGTTGTTCTTTTCTTACAGCATTTTGTAAAGGGGGACCCTGGGCATTTTGAAAAGGAATTATAATCACCCTGTAGATATGATTGCTTTCAATTTGTTATCATCAATGTTGCACTTGTTTCTCTATAAACTTTTTTTATGCCTACTTATTTATCATTATTGACAATATGAAATGTTATTAAATTAATTGAAAAATATTTCTTTTATTTCTTGCTTTGTGGGAAATACGCTACGCTTTGCTACGCTAGTTTTTAGATGAAAACTTTTCTGTAATTACCACTTTTCACTTCTTGCACCTTGCGGGCAGCTTGAATGAACTTCTCGTAAGCCTTCCTTGGGGAAGGTTTCACTTTCGATCTCCGGTTCGCCCTCCTGCTCCTTCGTCGTCGTGACCTCGGCTCGCTTCTCCTCGGGCATGCTCATCATGGTCCTCACCGCCTTCGCGAACTTCGCCTTCCGGTCCACTGACGACGGCTTCTCCGCTTTGCCCTGCAGGAACTGTGGGCTGACGGCGCTCCGCTTCTGTAGCGTCCAAGTCGGGTTCTGAGTTGGGACAAACACGAAATTGTAGTGAATATTATTTTTTTTTTTGTTTAATACAACAGAGAAACACTTAGACAATTGTCTCAGATGCCTTAAGGCAAGTTCTCCACCGACGTTACGCACTTATCACTATCCAGGAGGTGCGTGTAGCATGAAGATAAGTTACGGACGCGGAGTAACAATATCCCTGCAACGCTCTACGATCATGTTAGGCCAGGACCTACGGTTTAAATTGAATTCCGAACCACTACAAACATCCATAGCACAGCCGGTACTCGAACCCGAAACTTGTAGTACCGAGCGCCAGAGCGCTAGCCACTCAGCCATGCAGGCCCCTTTTTCAATTCCTTCTATTAGCTTACACTCTGCCTATATATATCTTGTTCAAATTTTTAATCGTTAATAAAATACTTTTTATTCGTCCACTCAAGTTCAAATGCATTTTTTAACTTGTAGTGGATGACACTCTGATTAATAGGTTTTTTTCAAATATTAATTCAGCAATTAAATTTAGTTAATTAATTTTAGTTATTTTTAGATTTAAGTTGCATGTATATACCAATAGATGGCGCCAGATGTAGAGGAAAATTTCAACTTTTATTTATAAAGGTTTTCTGCAATAAAAGTGAAAAAAAAAGTAGGAATTGACTATATTACTATATTTTATACTACTTGTTTTTTGTTCTAATGCAGCTGCAAACACTTAGAGAATTGCCTTGGATGCCTTAAGGCAAGCACTGCACCGGAAGTTACTCACTTAGCACTACCCAGGAGGTGCGTGCAGCTTGAAGGTAAGTTACGGTTGAAGTAGAAGTAGTTGAAGGTAAGTTAACAATATCACCGCGACGCTCTATGATCCTATTAGATAACAAGACCTACGGCTTAAAGAGGATTCTGAACCAGTACAAGCATCCATGGCACAGCCGGGACTCGAACCCGAAACCTGTGGTATCGAGCGCCAGAGCGCTAGCCACTCAACCATCAGGCCCCCTTTTTTACATGCAGCTGGCAAATACTTAGACCATGAGGTTTATATGCCATAAGGGCTGCACCGACGTTACTCACTCAGTACTACTCAGGAGGTGCGTGTTGCCTGAAGATAAGCCACGGATGCGGAGTAACAATACCTCCGCAACGCTCTACGATCCTGTTAGACCGGGACCTACAGTTTAAATGGATTCCGAATCATTACAAACATCCATAGAAGAACCGCCGGAACTCGAACCCCAAACCTGGGGTACCGAGCTCAGAGCGCTAGCCACTCAGGCCCCTTGTAGTGATTATAAAAGTAGCACAATTTCTTGTAATAACCTGCATTTAATGATATTAAGAAAATTTTTGTGATTATATAAATATAACTATAATTTTTATAATAACGTTTTGGTTAAATTGTTTTATGAATTCGATATATAGAAAAGCATGCCTTTGTTTGATAAAAACACATAAATATATTTATTCATAAATATATGATTAAAATGAAAAAAACAAAAAACTGGAAATCTGCTCGGCAAATTTCAACTTATCATGTGTGTGAACATTCGAGAACGAATGAATAAACTCAGGAACATGCCAATGTTTAATAATGCACGAGATATATGAAGCAATTTATTGGAATGCTACAAGAATGGCCAAATTCAATAGCCACATGAATATAGCAATGTTGAATAGATCAAGAACTTCCTGAAGAATGAATTGTTCAAGAATACCCAAAAGAATATGCAAAAGTAAGATAAATGTCGTCGTAAATGGAGAATGAAGTATTCCCAAATTCTACAAGAAACATCATCACATTCAATAACCAAAAGAATATATCAAAGTTTGAAAATTCTAGGCATAAATTAAAAATGCATTATTCCCAATTCTACAAGAAACACTATAGCATTCAATAGCCAAAAAATATATCAATGTTTGAAAATTCTATGCATAAATGAAGAAGGAAGTATTCCAAATAATAAGAAGTACTATACAGCTTCATAAGCAAGGGAAAATATCGTGATAGATATGAAACTTCAAGAAGAAGAAATTGTTCAACGCACTATGAATACTTATAGCCATGGGAAATACAAATGTTTAAAATCCCAAGCCAAGACGTTAAAAGTGCTTCAAAACCAGACTACAAAAACACTTCGAACAAAACCCAAATTCTCCAGAAAATTCCTTAAGACTAACGTTATTCATGGAGCATTTCAAGAGTTAAGGGGCCCAAAGTAGCTTTTTCGGCCAAAATTTGAAGTGGTGCTTTATTTGCTTGGCTCTTATTTTTCGGATAACGTCACGGAACCCTGACCAGGATAACATCATGTTCATACATGATAAAAAATAACAAGACAGCAAAGTTAGTAACAATTTAATTGATCTTAACCACAAATTCTAACAGATATATGGGGATAAAGATGTCTATTCGGATAAGCGCCTGCAAATGATAAGATCGACTATGCAATTAACAATAGCAACAAATTTAATAGCCCTTTTATAGAATACTTTAGTTTTGTGTTTATTATATTGCCGTGTGTTAATGCACTTTATTCTTCATTCAATAAGATTGGTGCTATTTTTTTTGCAATGGAATTATTTATTTCTATTTATTTTACTTATGTTTAGTCATTTAAGAATTAGAGCCCAATGAATTTATTTGGAGGAAAGTAAATTGTCTTTTAAATAAACGAAATTTTTTTACATTAAATATAATTTCTTCTACATTGGCCCATCATCCCCATGGTGGGCCAATTAGTTTATCTATCTACGGTCATTTCTTTGCACACTTTAGGCTATTTAGATTGGGATAGCTTAGCGTATTAAACTGACTCCTGACCCTCTCTGTCTCCTGTGTGATATCCAGGAAGAAATGAATATGTCTCACCTTGATTCCTGTTCTGCACTCCTCATGTTTTTTTGTGGAAGCGTTATTGGATTGCAAGACTTAAGTTAATGTATTAACTGATGTTATTTGTTTCTATCTAGATTTTTGCATTTTCTATTTTATGATATCTGTTGCCCTGTAAACTTCCCATTGGAAATAAAAAAAAAAAGGTTCATTCAAAATTAGTGTCCAGTTCGCTGTGTCCCGCCGAAGTATAATATAATGGACACATTTTTTAAATGAAATACTGTATGACTGTCGGTATCCTTTGTCTCATTAAAAATGTATAACTATGACATTCGTTACCTACACGTTTCGTTAAACACATTTTCCAAACTTCATTTCTGATTATACTATCCTGGCATACTTCATTCGATCTTATCATTCCTTCATGAATTGAATTTTCAAAAGGATATACTTGATTAAAACTTTGAAGTTTTGAATTTTATAATATACCTAATACATATAATGCGTGTCTGTTTACGCGAGCAGGAATTCAAACGCACCGAGTACTGTAAAGATAACTGAATTATTGAAGCTGTTTAATAGGTTTCAAATACATTTTTTTCAGATGCAAAGTGAACAAAACGAAAAGAAGAAAAAAATAGAGTTACTTGATGGGGTGAATGATATACTTCCGGGTTTTCCTTCTATGGGTTTATATTCCCGGAATACACATAAAGCTGAAAATGAAATAAAAATACTCACATTGCATGCACTATATTAAATGACACATTCAATGTGGAAATGTTAATTAATTTCTTCTATTAAATAAAAATTAATTGATCAAAATAATTTTTGTTGTGAAAGTTAATAAAATTTATTTTTTAAAATTGTCGGTAAGATTGATTGCATTGCATTCCCGAACATTCCATTCCCACAGAATGCAAAAGGGAAAAGATTTGAATCTCTTATTGGTTTTTCATTGCAATCACTAATTAAAAGAAGTTGAGAGGAAATCGTGACAGCAAGTATCAAAAGTTGTAATTTTTTCTTCTTTCCTCTCAGACGCGAAGCTTATCACAACATTTTAATCACTTTTCACTACTACTACTACTACTACACCACACCACATCACTATGCCTAGAACCGAGTTGCTCCTTTACAGTTTGGAATGATGTGGTTCAAAAGAAGTCTCATTGGGCTCTTTGACACTTTACGGTCCTGTGAGACCGGGATCTACAGGCTATAGTGGATTCCAAATCATTACAAATATCCATGGCACCGCCGGGATTCGTACCCGAAACCCTGTCCAGACCCCAATAATTTTTCACTGTGTGTTGCAGTCTTCACTTTGTCACACGAGAAAAGTAAATGGAACACAAGAATAAAGTGTCTGACATCAATAATGGGAATTTTCTTACATATCATAGAATAGTTAGACCGTGCTTTAGTTACCCTGAAGCATTTTTATTAATTGAGGATTATTACTTTTTATTCACCTTTTATTTCAAATACCAGTTGTAATTCGTATTTACTAAACATCGTTCAACTGTTGAGATATTACGGTCTATTAACTTGCTGTTTTATCTATTTATTTTCTTTTGATTGTTGGAAAGTATGTGAAACGATTCTTTTCTTTTAAAATTGAATTTGTAATTCATCATAGAAAAAAGAAATCAAGAATTTCGAGTGTTAGAGTAGCTCTTTTTGTAAAGGTTTCATTTTCGCTTTTGTCACATTCTTTTATCTATAGTATTTTTAAAAAGCAATTTTATAAATTGAGATAAAGCAGCATGAAAGCACCTAGTCAAGTCAAATTTCCTTACCGGTCATAGAATATACTATGTAGCATACTTTGTGGAACACGAGGTCCTTGAGTTTTAAAAAAGTTAATTGCATTTGATTCCATGATTCCATTTGATTACAAAATTAAAAGTATTCACTCATTTCACTTTTTTATTCATTTATTTTCGCATGTTTCAACACTGACATTCTTGAAATTACATAAAAAAAGTTTCAACTTTTGATCCTTTTTTTTTTTTTTAAATGAGAATTTTTTTTTACTATTATTTCTTTTTAGGCAGATTTGCTGGCTAAGAAGGGCACACTGAAAGTTCAACAGCTAAATACATCGGCCAAATACATGCAACTCTTTTCGTTCCATGAAACTTTGTATCAAATATTAAATGACACTTAGAGGGAAAGCATGGCTCACTGCTCGTATCTCCTCGAGGAGTTGGATTTACATTTTGGAACAGGATATTTCGGTCAAACCTGGTGAAAAAGCTGTCTCGGAATTCATCCTTGCGGTGGGACTTGACTGTTTGGCGAGCCATCTGCACCGCATTGGCATTTTTGACTGCCCAAATTGCCCTCTTTTTGGGAAAGCCGAGATCATGGAAAGACACCATATATATGCCGGCATAGAATGTCTGGCCTTGAGTGGTGACTCAGAGGTGAAAAAAAAATTGAGTGCTAGAACTTTGCTGATGAGATAATGACTTTTTTTTCTTGAGTATGTTTACACTGTTTTGATATGATAAGAGTCATTTTCTCTTGCCATTGGAAAAAAAAAATTTCTCAAGGGATGAACTAAAGATTTTTAAAGAATTTAAAGGTAACGCCAAGTTGTGTAAGCGATTTACTTATATGTCAATAAAACACCGATATTATGTAGCATAAATATTTTTTTTTTTAGTTATTTTTCAATACTTACTTCAAGTGCAGACACTTTTTCTTTAAGCCTTTCTACATCATCTTCCAATGTTATCTGCCAGAAAGATAATGAATTATATATTTTCGTTTTTTTAATGAATCTATTTAAACTTTTTCAGTGTAAAAATCTTAAAACAGAAATTTATACGTACTTTTTTGTTGACATTTTTTGTCCAACTCTTCAACTTGCATACCTATCATAAATGAAAAACAAACAATTTGTATGAAAAAAGTAAAAACATCTAACACACTAAAGTAAATATGAATACATTTAAACCTTTTGTTATAAAATTAAAAATTATTTCAAAATTATGTTGTAGTAATTTTTTTTTTTTTTTGAAACTGGAGTAATAAACTTAGGTTTCTTTCAAACTAAAAAGAAATTTGCTTACTTAGAAAACATTTTTACAATAACAAAAAATATTTCGATGATCTTCATCTGAAAAGGCTCCTGATAATTTTAAAATAAATAATTTTTCACATTTACGCGCAATTCATTTATAAAATGAGAAAACAAAGATCTGTTAATGTTTCTCAAAAGTTACTATGAATTCTTCTTCTTCTTCTTCTTCATTGGCGCAACATCTGCCTACTGGCAGATTTTGAGACAGGAAATGTTATCTTTTTACGGGGTAGGTTTGTCAGCCCTATGCCCAATTCTCTAGTCACATTAGACAGGGAATTGCGGCTTAAAGTGGATTCCGAATCCTTACAAACATCCATGGCACCGCCGAGATTGGAATCGACTCTAGAGCACTAGTCCCTTGGCCGCCCGGCTCCAATATGAATAATTTAGGGAATAAAATAGTTCCTTTATATTAATTAAAAATATACTTTGTCGGAATTGCTGGAATTCAAAGTATTTTCAAATTGTTTAAAACAACAAGACAGCTAAACTGAATCACGATGAGTTTTTCACCATGCCTCAGCTATGTAAAGCGAATTGAGAAAAGTCAATAAATCTTAGCACACATATTTATAAACAAATAAATAATATTATTATAATAATATTATTGTTTTCTTTGAAATATTTTATATGAATCTTCAATATTCATTCATATCATTAAAAGAAGAAATCAAGTAAAATTTTTTCAAAAGATGGATATGCATGTAGTTATATTGTTATTTTTCTCATCGCTATTTATTAAACAAAAGAAACTTACCAAGATTACTGAAACTGTTCTGTAAACGGAAAAAAAAAGAATAATATCAATATCGGAATATAAAACTTAATGTAACTCAATGAAAGAATCTTTTTTAAAAATATTACATATTTTTAATAATATTATGCACATTCTTCTAAGATATAAAACACATTAAATATGCAACTACTACTTTATATATTTTATGTATTTTATTTGTAGGAACGTAGTTTTCTTTTTACTAAAAATATTATTAAACAAATACTAGACCACTGACCATTAGATCATTAAACAAAAATTTTCGATCGCCTACGGTACGCAGTGTTCCCAGGTAGGCACCCTCCGAAGTACTGACTGCGCTGAGGACCGGTATATTCAGCAAGGTATGGTTTTGGGTTTTACTAAAAATGTAGTAACGTTATGTATACAATACATATTGTATACATAGTGTTAGTCCATTTATTGAAAATTCAAAATATATCTTCACACTATTTAACTTCTTTAGAAAATTAAAAATTAGCAAAGATAATTACATAAACATATAAGTTTTTCATGCAATAAAAAAAAATATTAAAAAAAATTGACGATGCTTCTAACAGGTTAATGGGAACACAATCAGTCAGGAGCACCAATTAAATTTATGGAATTGTATTTATTCTTTATTTACACCTCGGAAGCCTTTTGACCTTTTGAGAGGAAACTTAAAAAATATTGTATACATTCGTTATATTGCTTAAGCATTGATTCATCTTCACTTCTTGGCTCTGATGAAATTAAAAGTTGTAGTGTTGTGAGTTGTGCAGCTGAATTGTATCTGAGTGTGGTTGGGTTGAGACTTGAGACACAGGTTTGAGAAACTCACAGCTTTACTGACACGTGCACATACATCACACACATAGAATGAGAGATATACAATATTTAACACATTTAAAGATAGATAATTAAAGATTCGTGTAAAGATTCCACTTCTAAGACGTAAACAAAGGTACTCAGGTTTGAGCGGGATGCGTGAAATGTAGTTCCTCTCCGAGTGAAAGTTTGCAGGAAAATTAATATGCAGGGTTAAATTTAATGTATTTCCTCGCAGGGTAAGAGACTGTAAACTAAGCGTTTCTCAACGGCAGCGCCGGTTGCACTGTACTTTCTCTCGAGTGAGAATTTCAAGGCCTACTGACCATTTCTAATGAACGCCACAGGGGGTGCTCCTGCAGTGCGTAGGAGGCAGCACGGTTACAAAGTCGAATTACAGCTCATTGAGTGAATAGTCTGTTTATATATGTAATTAAATTACGTAAAATAATATTAAAAAAAGTCTTCTTGAATTCATTGAGTTATGTTATTGGGAATCGATCAATGTTTTTTTATGTATGTAAACAATGTAGTTTACATACTCATACATAAAATTGTCCTATATACGATGTTTTGCGTGGACTAAAAGAGCTCTCATTAAAATATATACAGTTAAACTTCGATCTCTTTTTTATTCAATAAAATACCTAATGTGTATATTCTATGTAATTAATTTTTAAAATAAATCTTTTGGTTTAATATATTTGTACGACATCCTTTAAGTAAAATATGCATATAAATTTTGCTGCAATATATTGCCTGGAATTTACTGATATATCTAATGAAGATTAATTTGAATTTTTAAAATGAAAGTAACTTTTACAGAATTATTTTGTGTAGTAAAATTCCACTCACAAATTCCAATGTAGCTTATACTTTGAAAAATGAAATGAAATTAAAGAAATTTTAATTCATACCATGACAGTATCAAAATCTTGTAAAACTTGACTGAATTTGTCCACTAAAAACCAAAAAAAAAAAAAAACCATCTTGGTTAAAAATAAATATAGAAAACGTTTCTGAGAAATGCCTTCAAGTGAACTTAAATATTTAAAATAATAATAATATCATTAGAAAATTCATTTATTATCACATCAACAGATTTAATTACAGTGAAATTATATAAAGGATATTGTCATAATTTAAAAAAAATACTCAATAAAAAGATATTAATATTTTATAATTAATGAAAAATTACTACAAAACTTTATTTAAAGAACTCCAACAACATTTACATTACTATCTAAAACAAATAATAGGATGGATTGTGTATTCAAAATTTTAGATCTCACAAAAAGTATATTGCCAACAAATCATAACATAATGAATTAATTTTTATTGTTTATATAGCTGACATTTTTAAAATAATAAATATAATTTTTCACGAATTTAAATGTGTGCTGAAAAAAATTCAAGCTTACTTACCAACATAATTATTTGACACCTGTAAGCAGAAAAATCAGCAATTAGTAATGGTAGAAATAACATATTATTATCATTTTATTATACACTGGCTGAAAATGAAATCGTGCATCAAAAAAAGAGTTTTTTTTTATTGAGGAGTTTTTAATAGGAGGATTTCTTTTTTGATGAGGAATTTTTGGATCAAAAGGAGAAATTTCGTAAAAGGAGGCGTATTTGCCCGTTAGAAAGCTAGCGTTCCATTGAAATGGAGAGATAGATTAGCGCCACCATGAAAATAATCGTGAAAATAACGTTTGCTTTATATAAGCGATATGAATTTAGCGAGCCGTATCTTTCGGAATGGGAATTGCGAGCTAGAATTGAGTCAAGAATATCTTTATGGAGACGAAGAAGATAACATCAACAGATTATTGAGTTTGAACGAGGCTGTGTAATAGAACTATGAGTAGGTTGATTGACGGATTTCATATATTGATTGACGGATTTCATATATTGATTGACAGATTGATGGATTTCATATATTGATCGACGGATTCATGGATTTCATATATTGATTGATGGATTTCATATATTTTTTTTTTTTTTTTGGTTCCAATGCAGCTGGCAGACACTTAGACAGCTTGGTCTTGATGCCTTAAGGCAAGCGCTGCACAGACGTTACTCACTTTGCATTACCCAGGGGGCGCATGTCACTTGAAGATACGGACGCGGAGTAACAATACCCCCGCAACGCTGTACGATCCTATTAGACCGGGACCTACAGTTTAAAGTGGATTCCGAACCACTACAAACATCCATGGCACCGCCGGAACTCGAACCCTGTGGTACCGAGCGCCAGAGCGCTAGCCACTCGGCCATTCAGGCCCTGGATTTCATATATTGATTGATGGATTTCATATATTGATTGATGGATTTCATATATTGATTGATGGATTTCATACATTGATTGACGAATTGATGGATTTCATATATTGATTGACAGATTGATGGATTTCATATATTGATTGACAGATTGATGGATTTCATATATTGATCGACGGATTGATGGATTTCATATATTGATTGATGGATTTCATATATTTTTTTGGTTCCAATGCAGCTGGCAGACACTTAGACAGCTTGGTCTGGGATGCCTTAAGGCAAGCGCTGCACAGACGTTACTCACTTTGCATTACCCAGGGGCGCGTGCCACTTGAAGATACGGACGCGGAGTAACAATGCCCCCGCAACGCTGTACGATCCTATTAGACCGGGACCTACAGTTTAAAGTGGATTCCGAACCACTACTAACATCCATGGCACCGCCGGGACTCGAACCCGAAACCTGGTACCGAGCGCCAGAGCGCTAGTCACTCGGCCATTCAGGCCCTGGATTTCATATATTGATTGATGGATTTCATATATTGATTGACGAATTGATGGATTTCATATATTGATTGACAGATTGATGGATTTCATATATTGATTGACGGATTGATGGATCATATATTGATTGACGGATGGATGGATTTCATATATTGATTGACAGTTTAATGGATTTAATGTATTGATTTTCTTTTCACGTTGGCAAGAATATATCCACTGAGCATGTTTGTTGGCAGCAATAGATGCAGTCTTAAGAAGACCGTATCGCATCGTAATTCAGTTGGAGCAGAAATACGAACTTCTTTTGGCACAAGAATGACACAGCGAATGATAACATATTGTGGGACATCTCAGAGTCATACGCTCCTTAGCATCCGATTTACCATCCGATTTGAGTGGTGCCAAACTAATTGACATTGGAAGGCAGAGTGGAGCAGTAAATATACGTGGTTATAGTTTTGGGGATTAGCGATGTCCTGGACCGCTTTCAACGTTTTTTTATCGGTTCATTTATTTTTAAAAATTTCTTTCACAAGCTATCCATATTGATTTATTTAAATTTCTTTCATGTGATTTTTATTAAATTTCTTTCCTGTGCCTTTCTGTAAAATCGTTTGGAATTTTATAGTTTTTTATTTTTATTCGATTCCTTCTATTAGCTCACACTCTCCTATATACACTCAAGAGTCAAAACATTATGACCACCTCTACATTTTGAAATGAACTCGCCTGGATAACGTGGAAGGCACGTGATCAGGTGGAAGTGGTATTTAACTGGTTTTAACTTTTATGGCACAACTTTTAAGTGGTATTTAACTTTTATAGTTTTTTATTTTTGTTCAATTCCTTCTATTAGCTCACACTCTCCCTATATGCACTCAAGAGCCAAAACATTATGACCACCCTTACATTTTGAAATGAACTCGCCTGGATGACGTGGAAGGCACGTGATCAGGTGGAAGTGGTATTTAACTGGTATTAATCCATGCCAAGGCGGGTTGAAGCTGTGTTGCGCGCCAAAGGTGGGCCAACTCGTTATTGACAGGTGGTCATAATGTTTTGGCTCTTGAGTGTATATCTTTTTCAAATTTTCAATCGTTCATAAAATATTTGTTATACATCCACTCAAGTTCAAATGCACTTTTTTTAACTTGTAGTGGAGGACACTTGATGTTGATACAGATTTCAAATATTAATTCAGTAATTAAATTTAATTAATTAATTTTAGTTTTTTTAGATTTGGGTTGCATATGTCTACCAATAGATGGCGCCAGATAAACTTAAAAAAAAATGAATGAAAACTATTTATAAAGGACTTTCTGCACTATAATGAAAAAAAAAGTAGAAATTGACATAATTTTTATTTTTTTTATATTACTTGTTTATTTTTATTTTTATCTTAAATTTCTTTCATTTGATTTTTTATCAAATTTCTTTCGTGTGCTTTTTTTTTATAAAATCGTTTGGAATTTAATAGTTTTTTACTTTTAATTTTTGTTAAAATAGAAAAAAATTAAATCTTTTGGAAATTTATATATTTTTTTTATTCTGTTTTCTTTTTTCAGTTTTGAACTATAACTGATGAACATAATTTATGGCCTGAACGGACATGATTAATGGATACATTTTCTTTCTTTTTTTTTAAGATTGCTGTTATGGATTTTGTTCTCACATCAAATTCTAAATTTTATGGGAAATCTGTTTATCATCTCAGCCCATTAATTTTATTGCTTTGGATGTTCCTAAAACACACAGCTTGTCAGAATGATTACTTGTTTTTAGAAATTTAAATTTTTGTGTTTTATTTATAAAATGATTGAATTTAATCTATAAAAAAAAATTTTAAATGCATTTTACTCCATAAAAAACGACTAAATGCAATTTTAGAAATATACCTTCAGTGTTTTGACTTCCCTCAAAGTTTATCCGCAGTCTCTAAAAAGGTAGGAGAAGAACACAAAAAAATTATTACAATTAACTGTTGAAGAAAATTATTCAAAAATAGCATATAAAAAAACTATGAAAAAATTTACCTTTCTTTGACTTCATCACTCCTTTCTACAAAAATAAGTTGAAAAACAATTATGACAAACGCATAAAGAAAGTTTATTACAATGTATGCCTTTTATTATAAATTATTTAAAGTTAAAAATTTCATACCCTAAGAGCTCGAAGTTGGTCTTTAAATGCTCTATCTGAAATTTAATAACAAAATATTAAAACAAACAATATAATACTGGCATACATACAAAAATTTCAACATCCATAGTAACGAAACTAGTTTAATTATTAATAATAGGTCAAAAACTAATTTCACTTTCAATTCTTAATACAGGTTCTCCCACAAAGGTAATTTATTGATTAAACAATAACCATTTTCCACTATTTATTTTTATTATATAAATTTATTTTCGAATTTTGTATATTATTTTTTTAGCTATGGAGGATACATTGGGTTTTCGAATTACGATGCTAAATTAAAAATTTTCATTTCTGTGCAGGGAATCGGGATGACAAGTTCGGAAGAAAAAAAAAAAACATAAAGATGTATACGTTATAAATCGGCATTTGGGAAAACGCCTTTTCGGATTCATTTACTGCAGTGAATTTAGTTGGATTCAAGGTGGGAGAAAACATGGCGTTTAGCTCAAACACATCAAGTTGACATCATATGACTTGAGTAAAATTCCCCATCCTACAGCACTGCCCAATGCAGCATAACTAGCGATATTTATTTAAATATTTGATGAGATTTCAGTATCCCAGAAATACCTAGAAATACAACTACCTGTGAAAATATATCTGAAACAGTCAACATTTGGAATTCACAATCTTGCACACGTGCTGGCGGAATCCTTCTAGTGGTTGGTATACAGAAGAGTTCGTTTATAGTGTAACGTCTAGGACTATACTAGACCTATAACAGCTTCATGAAGACGGGCACTTTCATGTTCATAGGAATACTTTAAATTTTATTTACAAACATTATATGCATATATATACTGAACTCTATTTATGGAAAACGAAAATTAAGCATATAAATTTGATACATAAGTGCAGTTCACCAAGTTCGGAGATTTTCAGAGTTCTCGAGTCTGCGTCGAATCTAAACACCCGGTCTGCGGCAGATCTTAACTATCACACGGCGTGATTCACGAAACCACAAGGTGCTCACTTCGAAAACAGGCGGAAACTTGTCAGTTCAATCACCTCAGAGAGAAAAATGAAAACAGCACTTCTTTTCGACTCTACGCAGAACTTTCTTTTTCTTCTCCGACAACCTCACTTTTAGAAAATCCGTCAAGACGGGAGGGGGGAGGGGGAGTCAGCTTATCAGTAGACACTTCCTCAGTTGATGGTCTATCACCAATCCCGATGGAACCACTCATGGTATATCAATCTGTAGTTGTTTCGACCTATGAAAGTCGCACAAACATTCACTTCTTTAGTGAGTCTAATTATCCGCGACACTGAATATGTGCTATCAGATTTAGGGGACAAGTTGTTCTCATTAGTACAAAATACTAATTACATGTAATATAAATACCCGCAATAAACTTCGTCTGCTGTCGAATTTGAGTGAGGGGTTATTATTATATACTTGTCAACTGTAATATATTCCTCTCACCTGGGAAAGAAATGCCAAAACTCTTCTCGTGAGAAAAAAAAATGCTACAATATACTTTAAAGGAAACGCAGTTAACAGAGTGTGCGTGTGTTTTACCATTCTTTGCAGGTGTTACCTGATACCTAAATAAATTAAATTATAAATTGCAATAGTAATGACAATTACTTCATGAACTCTACGAACAAGACTAAAAAACTTTCAGTCAGATGAGAGCTGAAATCTTAATTATGATCTTATTTTAGCAATTAATAAAAATGTTACATATAATTGCTAGCAAGACGAACTCAAGGTCTCTCTAACAGGGTAATATTATACAAGGATATCGTTCGTTATATTTCTTGGTATTATTAAAAAAGAGCTCTTATTTTTCAGAAAGGAATTTAACAAAATTATCAAGGCGAAGGAATGATCAACTTCTAATAATGAATTATTAAGGATGAGGTAATTTAGTAATACACAATAGTGATCTAAATAATTGGGATAAGTTAGTTTGCAAAATACTCTTTACTTCAATGAGACATTGAACATCAAAATTTGAGACAAACTGCCAAAATATCTTAGGACAGTAAAAAAAAAAAAAAATAATAATAATAATAATATTCTTGTGGTTCTCTTTTATACAGGATTGCTTCAGATAGTTCTATAGTAAATGTTTAATTTTATGTCCCTTATTTTTGTACGTTGATATCTTACCCAAAAATTTATCAGTAGCATTAAAATAAAACTGGCAATCGACAAGTACATTTACACTATGCAAAATTTTAAAAAGCTATCCACGTGTGTTTTTTAATTCAATAACGGAAGTAAACATTTTTGATGATGTTTACATTTTATTCTGTGATCATCCTTCTCCCACAATAAAATATTAGCTTCTTCAAAAAAATTTTTTTCTCGGACTTATTATATATTTTGGATGTTTTTGAACAATTATGAGGATACTTGATGGAGGACAATTTTTAAGGTGGTTCAGGAAGATACCTTTTCCCATTCATGAGACTCTAACGAACTTAAAAGCCAAATTACTGTCAAATTCAGCATAAAAAGTTCAAAAAGTCAAATTCAACTCTATAGATCATACCCAACAAATCGAATTGAGATTTCTAATTAGGTTATGAGGCAATGAAATACCGTTAATCTCAATAATTGGATTGTCACGAATTGGAATTTGGTCAACAATAATATTTACGAACCCGATAATAAACTCCAAATGCATCTAATATGTAAAAAAAAAGTTCAATACACGACTTGCTGTTTAGTTCATGATACACATATCGAAAGTTTCTAACAAAGTTCAATACACGACGTGCTGTTTATGATTCATGATGCACATATCGAAAGTTTGTAAGCATCAACAAATAGCCTATTTTTGTTGAATGGAAAATTTACTTACATTTAGTTTTGCTAGTTCTTTTAAATACATTTTTAACGATAACGTTTTGACGCTGTGCATATTAGAGAGTTTTTGCATACCGTATTTTGGACGTCCGTTAGCTTTTTCTCCCTAGCGCGCATGCTCATAGGAAAAATTATTGCAGATACGCATGCGCAATTTTCTATGAGCATGCGCGCTAGGGTGAAAAAGCTAACGGACGTCCAAAATACGGTATATAAAAACTCTCTATTATATATATGGAAAAATTTTTATCGTTTAAAATATTCTGAAAGAAACAAAAAGTAACAAATCTTCATAAAAAGGAACAAAAAATCTACGAAGCCTACCATGGTGCCATGAAAACTTTTCCTTCCCAAGACCTCTCTAAAATGAAATGAAAAAAAAAAAAAAAGTTATGAAGTAAATAGATTCAGAAAAGACGATTATAAGAACATATAATCGTCTTTTTATCATAATCGTTTTCACTCTTGGATTAAAACACAACACACATATCAAGAAACGCGAACAAGCCAAAGAAAGCACTCACCGTTCTCTTCTTCATTTCTCGCTTTCTCTTTTCTTTATCTTCTTCGGATTCTATCAAAAATAATTGTAAGTAACAATTTTTGATGCAACCCTGCAATGTTCAAGCTTAGCAATGCACGATAAATATATGGATAATTTGATGGGTATTTTTAATACGATTTTATTAGTTTCACCTGTATGTTTGTTTGTTTGTAACTGACTCTTTGGGCTCGATTTTGCCCTACTTTAAGCGATCAGATTTAATTTAAACGTTGTAGACTTATCAAGGACAGACGACACTAAAATATATTGATAAGTTTATTATCTCATCATGATTAGGATCGCCAGGATTAGTGTTTTTATTTTAACTTATGAAGACCAATTTAACCCCACGTAGAATGAAAGTACCTAAGACATTCGAACCTACGCGAGACTGTGGCACAACGGATAACGCTCCTGACTACGGATCCGGAGATTCCCTGTTCGAATCCTGGCTGGCTCGATATATTCGCATTTAGCCTTTGTTTTACTCACAATTAAATTATTGTAAGAACTATAGTTGCAGTCCGCCTTACCGGGACCCCATTTAAATATTATAGTTTAAAAACACAAAAAAACCACACTTTTAGAGTTAATCAAACTAAAAAGTAAAAAATAATTGTTAGCATAAGAATAAAATGACTGAAGAGAAAATGAATGTCACTGTTCTAAAAGCGTGAGGTGCTCGATATCAATCGTTATAATTTTTCACTAGTTTCATTTCGAAATGTAGAGTTAGTTTAAAAATGTCATACAAAGTACACCACGCTTTTAGAACAGTGACATTCATTTTCTCGTCAGTAATTTTATTCTTATGCTAACAATTATTTTTTACTTTTTAGTTTGATTAACTCTAAAAGCGTGTTTTTTAGTTTTTTTAAACTATAATTTATTTTGTTTTGAAAATACTAAAGCACCAATACAATATTTAATATTTGCAATCTTAAAACAATGATATGGAGACACCGATATTGATCAGAAGAATTTTCCATTGCAAACGTGGTTCCACCTGTGCAACCATGTTTCCTCCCCCACCCCTTGCCGCATAAAGAAATCGTCAGTTGACTTTGAGTCTCTACGGCAAGACAGGCTCTGCGGTTAGTTACGAACTCTCATCCCGAGAACTAGAAGTGGAATCCTTCCATAACTGTATAATTAGCTGCTACTTCAGAGACGTTTAATTTACCGTCTCTCACCCCAAGAGAAGATATGGTTAGCACCATCCTGTGCATAAATTGGCCTGTAGATTCTCATCCAGAGAGAAAGTATAACAGGTGGGCTGAATGTATGTGCATACTAATAGTGCAACAGCTGTCAAATTTATACACGTGTCTTTTGAAGGTTAGGGCTAACTAAAAATCCTACGGATTTAATACTAGTAGAGCCATCTATGTGTCAGCCTACGAACATTTCAGCCCACCTGTTATTTCGCCAGCCAGCGTGTACGAGTAACTTAATTTACAGATTAGAAGGGACTTCTTCCACTTATGTATAAGTTTATGTCTTTAAATATAATACATGTGTGTTAAATAGTGTTTATAGAGTATTGTGATGTTAATGTCGTACTTGTGCGCTTGTACAAATAAAATTATGTGCTGTTTAGCGTGAGTCGCAACTTGATCACACCCAGATCGAGCTGCACAAACAAACGACGACATCCACTACGCTACCATCTCTTTTGGGTTCTGCCATTAAAAGAAACTAAAATTAACAAAGAGACATGCCCTGCTTTTAATGCGAAGATAGCTGTAGGGAATCAGTAAAATTTGTATTTGAAATTGTTTTTAAAAAATATTCAAAGAGAGTTTACAGAAAAATTTATGAATTTTCAAAAGTTTGTTGCAATTTTTCTTTGAACTAATATATATATTCATTTCAATCAACTCAAAAAGGCTATAAAAGGTAAATTATTAATTAATAAGGGATTTTAAAAACATATCTTCATAAATAATATAATTGGTACTAAAAAAGTGTACCCCTCAAAAATGTCTGCTCACAAAATTTAACCTACATAGAACTGAATAATCCAGAAAAGCGAAGTAAAGAAATACAGGAAATGATTCGCTTAACTAAGAAAAAGGAAATAATTGTTTCTGCAGGTGTGAGTAGCGGATATTGCAATTAATGCGGTGTTAAAATAATATAATTATTTGCATAATCACAAGATAATTTCTTAAAAATGCGAATTTATATTATCAAATGATGTCTTCGCATCTACATGATTGCATCGTATAACTTTTTTAAATATAAATAAAGCGAAATTGATTTTTTGAATTTGTGCTACTTCCTAAATTATTCTACATGGGTATTATATTACATGTTATATTATTCGACAAGGTTAAAGTTTTTATGGTTCTTTTATAATATAGAAATGGAAGTGATATAAAGAGGGTTAACGACACATCAGTTGGATATTAATTAATTATTATGAATTACAAGTAAATCATTATTTTAAGAATTTAATTTACCAACCTTCATATGTCTTTTCTTCTCTTTTCGCTTCTTCCTGCAAAAAAATCAATCCACATATATAGTAGTAACACATATATAGATATGTGTTTACTAAAATAGTTCACAGAATTTTAAAAAAATAACGAGTAAAAGTTAGTGTCAGCTATGCGTGTGATTTTGGTTCAGTGTTGTTCGTGTATACAAACTAAATTATTTCTCAAAATAATTACGCTGTATTTAGCTGCCATATTCATTAAAATTTGCTAAGGCAGAATTGCACAACTGCAACCCATAACACAATTATGTAACAAGTATTTACAAAATCATCTAAAAAGCCAGTTCGTCTTATAGTCTTTGTACCCTCCTTACTCCCTGGAATTCTTCTCCCGACTGTTGTATCCTCCCTACTGCCTGGAACTCTTCACTCTGCTCTGCACACTCTTTTTTCTCTTTCTCCCTCTCCCATTTTCAGTTCCAAAGTCTAATGGGCGAAAAAAAAACGCACAAAGCCCAAAATCTAACGTAAGGGCCAACCGTCCTTAAAAGGAAGATCTATCAAGTTTGAGTTCAAGATTATACCTTTTTTTCTGGGGATGCATGGCGGATCCATACTTAATGATATGTAATTCTTATTCTAAAAGAGTAGTCTTTGCTGGTGAGATATGGGCGAATGAATAGTTGGAACTGTTTTCTTTTTTCATTTAACTATAAGATTAAATAATGATATAAATATTTAACAGAAACATTAAAAAAAACTGAATGAATAGAAAAAGTAACACATTAAGAAATTGAGAACCTCTTGTTTATTAAAAAATTGCCTCCTACTAAACTCTAGACTTTTCTAGAATTGTCACAAACGCAATTGAATACATTAAACTTATCAGCGAAGTTTATGAGCTTATTTTAAATTGGTCACCAACATGACTATGTTTTGCTTAGTACGGCAAAACAAAGCATTTGATGTATTTTCTCAGAACAAATATATGTTTCAAATAATTAAAGTTCAAATAAAGAATTGTTAATATTGTTTAACAAATACATATAAAACTAACAATAGTGAAAAATTATCAATACATACAAAAACTTTCCAAAAAACAAATATAAATGACAATTAGTGTGCAAGTATTTTAAGGAGTTTGTAAATTCACAATGAAGCTAATTTACTACTAAAGTCAATGGTAATTTTTAATTCACATTGTCAATAATTTGTTAAACATATTTTTTAACAAATATATTTTAAAAATATATTTAAATTTATATTTTATTATATTATAACTTACAAAATATAAAAAAAAAAATTAATGAATTTTTTTAAAAATTTATAAGTAAAAAAATTGACATCTAATGTTTCCTATACTTTATAATTTATGTATTAAATTTAATTTATTAATTTAATTTAATCGTTCTTAAATTATAACTTATGTTTCATTCATAAAAGAACTTGTTTCAATTAATACTTATTATTACAATTATTATCATTACTTAATTTAATGATAAAATGAAATGAAAGTAACAAATTCTTTCTCACCATCTCAAATTCTGCAAAGGACTCTGAACTTGTCAAACTATCTATAAACAAAAAGTTTTTTTAAAAGTTAAGTTAATTTGCGAAACTTAAACATAAAATCCAGTACAAAATATAAAAAGTAAGCTAAAAAGTCTTGTAATATACATGCTTTATAATTAATTTCTTATAATTTATTAGTGATTTCCTTTAATGACTTGTTTCTTACTCTGTTTTTATTTATTATTTTAATGTGATATGTGTCTGTAGTTTTTGGGCTTCATCCTTTGATGTCCACTGAATTAGTGCAGTATCATGTCATATGTCATATGATGTTCACTTGCTATCCATTTCCATCTAGATTTTCGATTACAGTAGCCTCCAGGCTTGCTACACACACACACACACACTCACGAATATATACACAGTTCAGTCACATTAATGTGCCAACGTGTCAAAAGCCAGAATAACCACATTTGGCAGAGTGGACCTCTGCGAGACGTGCAGGAAGAGAGTCAATTAGGTTTCTGAAGGTGTTCACTGAGATGATGAGCCATGTAGACTCCAGTGCCGTGGCCAGCTGCGCTAGATTACGCTGTTGAGGATCCAGGGCGCGAACAACTCGATCGAGATTATCGATTGGATTTAAATCCGGTGAGTTTGCTGGCCAGGGAGAGTACGGTAAACTCATCCTAGTGCTCTTCGAACCACGCACATACACTGCGAGCTGTACGACACCTCGCATTGTCTTGCTGGTAGATGCCATCATTCTGAGGAAAAATAATTCGCATGTAGGGGTGGACATGGTCCGCAAGGACAGATGCATACTTGTGCTGATCCATCGTGCCTTCCACAATGATGAGTGCACCCAGTGAATGCCAGGAAAACATTCCCCAAACCATAATGCTCCCACCTCCAGTTTGGATCCTTCCGACAATTGTTGCAGGGTGTTTGCTTTTCAGACGTTTCATGGCGTATACGCCAACGTCCTACTGTCCGATGGGGCATAAAACGTGATTCATCGGAAAAAGCCACCTGTCGCCATTCTATGGACGTCCAGTTTCCAGCCTTCGTCGCCGATGAACAGCAGTCAGCATAGGTGCATTAACCAGGCTTCTACTCCGGAGGCCCATGCGCAACAACGTTTGCTGAACCGTTGTTGAAGATACACTCTTGATAGCCCCTTGGTTCATCTGGGCGGTTAGTTGCTCAACAGTTGCACGTCTATTCGCCCGAACGCATCTCCGTAGCCTTCGTTCGCCTCTGTCATCTACAGCCAGTGGTGCACCACATGTGCCACGCCGTTGATTCTGGATAGTGCCATTTTGCCATGCACGGTATACTTTTATCACGACTGCAAGAGAACAATTCACAAAATTAGCCGTTTCCGAAATGCTTCCACCCTTGGCCCGAAAGCCAGTAATCATGCCCTTTTGGACGTCGGATAAATCACTACGTTTCTGCGTCACGCCAACGATTGAAATGCTCTCCGATGCCCTAGGAGATCCTTTATGTACATTCCACTGCAATGTGCTGCCAACAGCCTTTTGTGATTGGTTATTTCACGTTGACTTCGAAAGTAGATGGGGGTCACATTAATGTGATTGGACTGTATATATATATATATATATATATATATATATATATATATATATATATATATATATATATATATATATATATATATATATATATATATATATATATATATATATATATATGATATATCTCCATATATATATTTTATATATATATGACACGATCCTGCACTAATTCAGTAGAAGATGGTCAATTCCCCAAACCGTTCATAAAACAAAATTCAATAAGCTAATTTATTAAACAGTAATTTAACAACTAATAAATAAAAACAGCAAATATTTTTATAAATAGAGATCATTGTGATTTTTTTTTGTATACGTGTACAATCCTAATTCGGAAGCCGGTTCTGTATTCTTATTTATATTTATATCAAGCATTATAATTAAAATTAATTTATGAAAATATTACTAAGAGTCAATGCTATAGTGCTTTTTAAAAGCAATGTAATAGCCAAGTAAACAATAAATTAAATTTTTACCATAGCTCAATTCTTTACTTATGTGACGTTCCACTTCTGAAATTGGCGCAGTTTCCTGAAAAATTTTAAAGGAATATAAATACCCTTTTATTAAAATTATAACATTTAAAAATAAAAGGAAAACTAAATACTTTTTAATAAATTTGTTTAAAACGTTGTAGATAAAAATTTTGTTCTTTATAGAAACATTTTAAGCAATTGATATGATATATCAGTAAATACAACGAAATAAATTTTAGTTTTAATATCCTTATTTGAAGTAACTTCAGATAAACATTATATTATTGCATGTAAAGTAACATGAAATCTGTGTTTGATTTTAAATATTCGATTCATTTTAAAAGTTAATATTTTTATTTTTAGTTATAGGTATAAGGAATATAATGTAATATGACAGAAAAAGCAATTACTCTAAATGCTGAAATGGATCAATCATTTGAAATTTTTATATTAGTTCGAATTTATCAGTAAATATTTGAAAATTAGTTTTCTTATAAATGATTATCTATATAAATTTTTAAGTGTTTTAATTAAAAATAATTATGTAAAATAAAAGCAATAATAGTTTTTTATAATAAAAATTAAATTACATTTATTAATTAATGAATTTAATTATATTCATTATATAATAAATGTAATTATATATATAAATTATATAAATTGTATAGTGTGATTTTTAAAAAAAAAATATTCGGTTTCCAATTGGTAAATTTTTTTTTTATTGCTTAAACAATTTTAGTCACATTTTTTTTTTCTCTTCAACTGCGCATGTTCGCCGGATAATTTAATGAGTGATCAAAGAAATTTTTTTTAAACTCAATTCCTACTTTTTTTTTCATTATATTGCAGAAAGTCATTTATAAATAATTTTTTATTCATTTTCATCAATCTCTCTGTCTCACACACACTTTCTCTCTCTCACTAATTTATTCACATTTTTCATTTTCCATTTTGTTCCCTCCTTGATTCAGACTAGAACCCAGAATGAAAAAAGAATCTGAAAAAGAAATCTTTTTTCCAGCGATCTACACGCTTCGCCACTGACAGTATTTACTTCTAAATTTATATCCTGCTAAATATCTTATATAAGAGAAATTTTTCCTCCCATATAAAATTAATTAAATTTAATTAATGAATTAATATTTGAAAAAAAGTGTATTAACATCACGTGTCATCCAATACATGTTTGAAAAAAATGCATTTGGACTTGAGTGGATGAATAAAAAAGTATTTTATTAACGACTGAAAATTTGAACAAGATATACACTGAAGTGACAAAAGTCATGGGATAGCAATATGCAAATTTTCAGCATCGTGTAGAACAGGTATAAATGCGCAGTGCATTTGCAGAGCTTTCATTTCTGTTCAAGTTATTTATGTGAAGAGGTTTTGACGTGATGATGACCGCACGACGGGAATTAACAGACTTTGAACGCGGAATGTTAGTTGGAGCTAGACGCATGGGTCATGCCATTTCGGAAATCGTTAGGGAATTCAACATTCCCAGATCCACTGTGTCAAGAGTGTGCGGAGAGTATGAAATTTCAGGCATAACATCCACCATGGACAGCGCAGTGGTCGACCGCCTGCACTTAACGACCGAGACCGGCGACGTCTGCAAAGAGTCGTAAATTCTAACAGACAAGCAACACTGCGTCAAATAACCGCAGAAATCAGTGTGGGACGTACAAGGGACTTGTCTGTTAGAACTGTGCGGAGAAATTTGGCTTTCTTGGGCTATTCCAGCAGAAGACCGACTCGAGTGCCTTTACTGACAGAAGGACATCGCTTGCAGCGACTCTCGTGGGCACGTGAGCATATCGGTTGGTCCCTAGATGAATGGAAAACCGTGGCCTGTTCCGATGAGTCACGATTTCAGTTGGTAAGAGCTGATGGTAGGGTTCGAGTGTGGCGCAGACCCCACGAAGCCATGGACCCAAACTGTCAGCAAGGCACTGTTCAAGCTGGTGGTGGCTCCTAATGGTGTGGGCTGTTTTTTCATGGCATGGACTTGGTCCTCTGGTGCGACTGGACCGAACATTGACTGGAAATGCTTATGTTCAGCTACTTGGAGACACTTGCAGCCATTCATGGACTTCATGCACCCAAACAACGATGGGATTTTTATGGATGACAATGCGCCATGTCACCGGGCCACAACTGTTCGCGATTGGTTTGAAGAACATTCTGGACAATTCCAACGAATGATCTGGCCACCTAGATCGCCCGACATGAATCCTATCGAGCATTTATGGGACATCATCGAGAGGTCTGTTCGTGCCCAAAATCCTGCACCATCAACGTTTTCACAATTATGGACGTCTATCGAGACAACATGGCTCAATATTCCTGCAGAAGACTTCCAACGACTTGTTGAGTCCATGCCACGTCGAGTTGCTGCACTTCGCCGGGCGAAAGGAGGGCCGACACGATATTAAGAGGTATCCCATGACTTTTGTCACTTCAGTGTATATATAGGGAGAGTGTGAGCTAATAGAAGGAATTGAAAAAACTAAGACCAATCACCATTTCTTAAACGCGAACGATCAGTTACATTGCTTACAACAGTTTAAATTATTGCGAGGTATGCTTGAAGGTCAAAATTTTTTTCGAGTTTCCTAACTATTTAAAAATAATAATAATAATAATAATAAACTAATTTCAATATAGTTCTTGAAATAAACATTGAATTTAAATAATTTTCGAAACACCCTCAAATTTACTAGCATCATTTTCGAAACTAAAATAATTATAACATTCCTTGAAACTCTTAATTCAATGACAAACCAGGGGATTTGACGATTCATTTCATAAATGCAAAATTGAAATATATTGTTGTTTCTTATCCCATTTGGTAAACAGAAACATTCTAGACCAAGTCCAAGAACCCTTGTGGTCTCATGGAGGAGAAGAGGAGGTTGGCAGCTTTTGTTGTGAGGGGGCACTCTTAGACAGATGTCTGACTTGGCTCCGTGATACAGAATAAGGAGGACAGTGCCTTCCGGGAGATCTTTCATGGGAAACCACCCCGCATTTGCTTATCATATGGGAGAAAACTCCCACCAGGTAATCCGACCAATGTGGCAAGATGCCGAACATCACAAACGCCATCGAGTCATCTCGTGTTGTAAACAGTGTCTACAGCAAAGCAGACTGCGAATTGAACCTTAGCCCTAAAGGCACCTTCCCACCGAGGCAACAGGCGACGACGCGACATGCGGCAGGCGATAAAATTTTTAGTCCCCTTCCCAACGAAACTTCAGAAATAGCATTACGCCCATTGAAATTCCGCTTCGAATTGAAAGTTGGTCTACTCGAAGCGGTGCATTTCAAACCGGTTTCAGGCGAACGTGGTGAGGCTAGTGAATGGTCAAATCTTGCCGCTTAAATCTTCTCGCCTCGGTGGGCACGAGCCTTAATGCTCACCAGCGGCGCGCGTTGCCACTGAGCTAAGAATCGGGCAAAAGAGAAAAAGGTTTAGAAACTGTACTTGATGTTTCGAGAATCTTTTATTTTGCTGAACACGTGGAGAGCTTTTTAATAAATAGATATCTTTGAACTTGATGTCAATCAGTTCTCAATTTGAATTTCGTTGAAAGTAGAATGCACTGCTTAGAGAATTTCCAGCTCGTACAGATCGTGATTCAATTTGGATTCAGATTCAATTTGGTACAATCTTTGTGAGAACAGAAAAATATTTATGAAAATCCAGGACAATTGTGCTTATACTTTAAACTCTAATTAGTATCATGCCAGAAAACTGTAATTTGTAACGTTTCATAATAACTTCTATCATTAGTACATTGTAACATTGGAAGATGTTACAGTCTAAGGTATAGTCTTACATTGTAACATTGGAAGATGTTAAAAATTGCATTGTTAAAATCTAATATGAACTACAAGATTATTGTTAATTGCGTAACAATACAATGAAATTTCAATGGAGAGAAGTCCGCAAATTGGTATAAAATGTTTCATGGCGACTGCTTAAAAATACTTCTTTATAAAGTAGTAAATAGTAACTTAAAAAACTCACTTATAAACTCACAAGCATCAGCGAATTTCAAAACCTGACGACAAATTATTTTCAACATTTTTTCAATTCCTACTATTAGCTCACACTCTCCCTATATATACACTGAAGTGACAAAAGTCATGGGATACCTTTTAATATCGTGTCGGCCCTCCTTTCGCCCGGCGAAGTGCAGCAACTCGACATGGCATGGACTCAACAAGTCGTTGGAAGTGTTCTGCAGGAATATTGAGCCATGCTGTCTCGATAGACGTCCATAATTGTGAAAGCGTTGATGATGCAGGATTTTGAGCACGTACAGACCTCTCGATGATGTCCCATAAATGCTCGATAGGATTCATGTCGGGCGATCTAGGTGGCCAGATCATTCGTTGGAATTGTCCAGAATGTTCTTCAAACCAATCGCGAACAGTTGTGGCCCGGTGACATGGCACATTGTCATCCATAAAAATCCCATCGTTGTTTGGGTACATGGTCCATGAATGGCTGCAAGTGATCTCCAAGTAGCTGAACATAAGCATTTCCAGTCAATGTTCGGTCCAGTCACCCCAGAGGACCAAGTCCATGCCATGAAAAAACAGCCCACACCATTAGGGAGCCACCACCAGCTTGAACAGTGCCTTGCTGACAGTTTGGGTCCATGGCTTCGTGGGGTCTGCGCCACACTCGAACCCTACCACCAGCTCTTACCAACTGAAATCGTGACTCATCGGACCAGGTCACGGTTTCCATTCATCTAGGGACCAACCGATATGCTCACGTGCCCACGAGAGTCGCTGCAAGCGATGTCCTTCTGTCAGTAAAGGCACTCGAGTCGGTCTTCTGCTGGAATAGCCCAAGAAAGCCAAATTTCTCCGCACAGTTCTAACAGACAAGTCCCTTGTACGTCCCACACTGATTTCTGCGGTTATTTGACGCAGTGTTGCTTGTCTGTTAGAATTTACGACTCTTTGCAGACGTCGCCGGTCTCGGTCGTTAAGTGCAGCCGGTCGACCACTGCGCTGTCCATGGTGGGATGTTATGCCTGAAATTTCATACTCTCCGCACACTCTTGACACAGTGGATCTGGGAATGTTGAATTCCCTAACGATTTCCGAAATGGCATGACCCATGCGTCTAGCTCCAACTAACATTCCGCGTTCAAAGTCTGTTAATTCCCGTCGTGCGGTCATCATCACGTCAAAACCTCTTCACATGAATAACTTGAACAGAAATGAAAGCTCTGCGAAAGCACTGCGCATTTATACCTGTTCTACGCGATGCTACCTGCATCTGAAAATTTGCATATTGCTATCCCATGACTTTTGTCACTTCAGTGTATCTTGTTGAAATTTTCAACCGTTCCTAAAATACTTTTATTCATCCATTCAAGTTCAAGGCATATTGAACAATTTTAAAGTAAACATTGATGGTTATTTTTCATTCGTCAATTTCTTTTCTGTTTTCTTTTCTAACTATTTTTAATTAATGTGTTAAAATTATACTTTCTGTTTTTAAGCCTTTTGTTCATTTTAGATTACAAATAATGGAAATTAAATATAAACTATGTACTTACCAAATCAGTAATTCGACGTTCCAATTCACGAACAATTTTCTTAAGCTGTAAATATAGTTTTTACAATCATTATTAATTTTATTTTGTTATATTTTTACAAAAAAATTCATTCAATATTACTTGTAAAATTACTTTCAACGCATTTATAGGTACTAAACAATATTTTTAAAAGTATTTTGTTTTTTTAAAAAAAGAACCTTATTTAAATATTTTAATTTTCTATGAAGTTAAATAAACTTGGAAATATTCTTTTTTTTATTTAATTAATTTTTGATCTCTTTACAATATATGATATGATGATATAATCTCTTTACAACGAAGATAATATTCAAATAGATGTCGTTGAAATACAAGTGCTGAACAACATAAAAAAAGAGGTGAATTAAATGTCTCAAATGTTCATCTTCTTTTTTTTTTTTGAACATCGGTTGTCCTCATATACCACTCATGTAACCCGCGAGCAGACTACCAACGGATGATGAGGGAAGGATAGTGCATTTAACAGGACTTTTTGGCGTAACTGCTTCACATTTGAGTGTATTGTGGGGAGAAAACCCAGAAAACTCCCTCCAGAGAGCCAGATTTTCGATGCGAGACGTATTACACATATTGTCTTAATCATTTTCAAAGCTATGACTACAACGATGTCCCCAACAGAATTGAACCTCCTCTATGTAATGCACCTTGCCACGAGTCGGGGCAAACTCAAGATGAGATTCACTGCTTTTTTCATAAAGCACTGGATTATAAGTTTAATTATTCCATAAATTTAAAAATTATGCCCTTTGCTTTTTTATTAAAAGTGCATTAAACTCCATAACCGATTTATTAATTGGACACATCCGTCGTTATTTTATAAATTTACAAAAATGTGGTATTAAATAAATTTAATCGGGTATTTGCAAAAATAGACTTCTCTATTTCTTGAATATATGTGTGCCTACAAAATGTTGAAAAGTAATTAAACCCAATGAAAAGATATGTGGCGCCATCTGTTGATGAACGCGTGACTTACACAATATTATTCCTTGGCTGCTCTTTTTGTAGCACTGTGAAATAGCATAAATCTTGTTATAAAAACATGTTAAATTTTTTTTTTTTTTTTCTTGAAGAATTTAATATTATAAATCAAATCGTTAAAAAAATCTATTTGATTTTCATTTTATGAAACTATTGTGGTCGAGTATTGATAATAGAAATTAATTAGAACCAGTCGAATTCTCCTACCAGCGCCCCCTCACCCCCCCCACCCCTTAAAAATTTTTTTTTTTAAAAAGTTATATATCTATAACTAAGCGAACTCCCAAAAAAAAAAGAGTACCAAAAAATATGAAAGAAAATCTAAAATCCATCTATTAATAAATAATAAGCACAAATATTTGTAAAATATGGGACAAAAAAAACCTCTTCAATTAATATCACATTTACATATGTAATAGATTAAAAATATTCTATACTACAAACTCTACAGTTGTTGTTTTTTATGTAGATATTTTGGTACTTTCATATTAATCGCATGTTGGCGATTGATTGCTCGTATAAACAAGCTTGCTCATATTGGCAATTGCCAATAGCATGTGGCTAATACTAAAATATCGAAATTCTCTTTATACGTGTTGTCTCCCATTTTCCCCATATTTTATAAAATAAATTGTTCTAGAATAAATCATCTATTTGTTTGCTGCTCCAAGTCAAGGACAAAATCTTACGTCGTCTTGCTTTCTATATACGTATTTTTTTTTTTCAGAGATTTAATTTTAATTTTCATCAGCTTTCTTTAACTTAACACCGAACTAGACTAATTTCTTCTTTAATTTTAAATAAATTTTCTTATTCATAAATATTAGTCGTAATTTTCTCCCGAACATCTTCAGTGGAATGAGAATACGAAAATTTAACTAAATAATGTGGAACCAAAATCAAAAACTCTAAGTAGATCACATTAATCCTCCTTGAAGTGTTCCCTATTGTAGCATAAGTTCTTTCCAGATAATTCAGTGTTATTAAACAAATAATCATCATAGTTGACAATGTCTTGAGACAATTTAGTATGTTATAAATTCCAATAGATTCTTAGTGAGATAAATATGATTCAGGTCTGAAAAACTCTGACTGAATCAGATCTAAACCAATAGGAGGTATTTATTGGTATCCTATTATGTTTTTAATAATTCTGAACCTATGTAATGGAACAGTAGATCAACAGCAATATAAATCGATTTATGTTATTTTGACTTTTTCTACAAACATAAATATGAATGATTGCTCTTATTTTCATTTGGCTAGGTATGCTGAAGTAGATGAAATATTATTTATATTATTAAATATAAAAAAAAAAAACTTTCATTTTATTTTATAAAAATTAAAGTTTTCTAGGTATTTTCTTTTTAAAATATCATTTTGTTAAAAGACATAGCAAATGGCATACTATATAATTTATACAACTGTCTATAAATAACTCTATCATATCTCTCTATAATATATATATGTATTTGTGTGCAGATTGTGTATTGTTAAAATATTAATTTATTAACATTGTTAGATTAATTATCTAAATTATCGTTATCTAGATATCGTTTTATATATACTAAAAAAGTGTCATTTCAAAAACATCATCAGTCTAAGAACTGCTTCGTGCTGCCATCTACAGTTATAAACACAAAATAAACATCTTTTCATTTTTTTTTACATTACACATACATACCTATCAGTTAAAATTAAAAAGTTTGTTCTAACAAGTAAGGCCTACAAAATAGTCCAATAGAAATGGTTGTTGTCCATATTCATTTTTCTATCTGAAATTGTTACACAGAGAATGGTTCAACCACATAGCATAAAATAAAATAAGATTCGTCAGTCCGCAGGGTATTATAGTAAGTTGCCCAATGAGTTATGTGCATATAAATTTAGTGCTTAACCATAACCTAAGTACCTAATCATAACGGTTACCTTAAACATATCATAGATATACTTTTCTACAAAGGGCAACGGTATATCCTGTTTGATGAAGTACTGGCTCAGGCATTCATTTATCCTAATCTTGCTTTATAGGCATTTTAATTTCAATGGCGCACAAATAGATTTAATATTATGGCTTATTCGTATATTTGAGAACACAATGTGTTTGATAATGTTTAACACGCCATTTCATCACACTAATCTCAATTCTTTTGTTAAGTTATGAATTTCCCGAAAGATAAATTAGTTTATACAAGATAAGATAATTCGCTTGCGTAGTAATTTAGAATTGGATATTGTGTGCGAACATGCATTTCATAAAATATATGTGTGCGAACATGCATTTCATAAAATATATGTGTGCGAACATGCATTTCATAAAAGGGAAATAATTACATTTGTTTGTTACTCTACTTACCTACACCTTAATTTTTATGTTACAAATTTCAAATTGCGAATAAGATTTCATAATTGTGAACGAAACAATGAACAAACAATTAAGAGAGAGTGATAAAATAAGTGAGCAAAGTTTCTGGAATAAGGGCTTTCTGATTTGTTACATGGTGTACTTCCGCCAAGCATAGGGACATGTGAATCCAGCTTCTTTTTTTCGACTATTGATTGCACCTATGGGCTTGACCTCTGGACATTAATTTACCAGATTTCTGGGACCATCAATTCTAGCGTAAATCACACTCATATTTGTCCTAAAATGTGGTTAAAGTTAGTTCAGTGTATTGAAAACCTCACCGCAAGAATCACCCTTACTGCAGAGAAAAATTAACTACTCATCAAATATTTGAAAAATTACATTGTCGATTGTGTGATAATACTCTCCTCGGGCCAAATAGCAAAATTGCGGCCGTTGAGATTTGGCGACTTTTTGTGGAGCCAATTGAGCGATAAGTTGCCAAAAGTAGTAATGGGTAAAAGTAAAAGTGGGTCCTTGTAATGTATACCATTCATTTCACTTACAATCGTAACCCGTTGCTTGGCGGACTTTGGAGAAAATAATTTTTGACGCCAAATACCAACGGCCCCAGTTCTGCAATTTTATCCTCTCCTCGACTGATAGAATTAACTGATAAGTGAATTGCGATCCAACTATTCATAACATAAAATTTTTCTCTTGGCGAGTACTATCACCTTTCTAATTTTTTCGCTGCAGGGAGGCATTTTATATTTACCCTACAGAAATGCCTAATAGACATTTAATTATTCTTATGATCATATAATTTTTTAAGAAAAACTTTGCTTGGCTATTTTAAAATAAAATTTCTTACTTTAGTTATTTTTGCATATAGTTTCTTAGCAATTTTGAATTTTTTTTTTTTTTTCTTTCTTTTGGATTTGCCTTTTATTAATTTCTTCGCTTGTTTGCTTAAAACCTTTTTTTTTTTTTGCTTTGATTTTTTTTTTTTCTTCTTATCCGCTTTTTCTAAGGAGTATACCCTCTTCCCTTTTAATTTTAGTCTTTTTTTCTCTTCTTTCCTCTTTTCTTCTTCACTTTTTACCTTTTCTTCTTTACTTTTTCTTTTATTTCTTTACTTTTTTGTTTCTCTTCTTCTTCATCTGAAACATGTTTGTCAGTTTCGCTTTCTTCGTCGCTTATCCAGTCCTCTTCACTGTCTTCTTCACTTGATGTTGATTCTGATTCAGTTTCTTCTTTAATTGATGAACATAAAATAATTTAATCAATTAATAATCACAGAAATAAAACAAGTAATATAAAAACAAATTTTTTAAAGTCAAGTCCTTCTTTTTTTTTTTTTTTTTTACTATATTGCCAGAAAGTCCTTTATAAATAATTTTCATTCATTTTTTTAAAGTTTATCTGGCGCCATCTATTGGCAGATCAACTTAAATGTAAAAAAAAAAAAAAACTACAGTTAATTAATTAAATTTAATTACTGAATTAATATTTGAAAAACTGCATTAACATCAAGCGTCATCCACTACAAGTTCAAAAAAAAATGTATTATGATATATATAGGGAGAGTGTGAGCTAATAGAAGGAATTGAAGAAAAAGTATACGGTCCTTTTCTGTTAGGGTGAAGCAAGGCAAAATGTGCTCTCGCATGCCGAGAAATTATCTTGGATAGCGCCAAACATCAATGCTTGTTACATCATAATTGGCAGCATTTTTACATTTTACATGAAATGGGGATCGCTAACAGAATAGTACCAATGAATATTATGAAAATAAAGAAACAGAGCTGTAGAATATGATAAAAAAATAAATAAAATTCAACGATATATGCTTTTCTCTGCTTATTTAAAACATCAATAATGGAACAAAAATTTATCTTAGGTTATATACATCTCGTATTATGAATAGCAGAAAATGTTAAAAAAAAAAAAAAAAAAAAAAAAATTATAATGATAATAACATTTTGACCGAAATCTAGAATACTGAGGAAGTCGCCCATCTTACAACCCAGAATATTTCGCCAATTTCTTTAGGGCCATTATTATGCATGCGACATTCATTATCATGCTTACTTGGTGATTTGGCATCCTGGCGATGCATTTGGCACAAAGAGTGAAGAATTAAAAACTTTTATGCACTCTTTCTCATTTAGGGTGTGACGATGATTAGCAATTGTTTTCATAACGAATTGTCTTATAATTGGTTGTGGTTGGGTCTACACACCATTGACGATATATCACATGGTCGTAATAATAAGGAAGGCAATCTTCAAAAAAATTTTCTTTGGAAAATTTTTGGTACTTACATATTAACGCCACCTTAGCTACAGTTGCGCCAATAAAGAGCAATCTTGTTGTTCGCACGCGCACGCAGTTATCTTTTTGAACGCCAACCGCAGGTACAGATTTGGCGGTTTTTAAGTGGCGCCAATCTACACTTTATTGTAGCTGTTAGATTGGCGCCCCTTCAAAACCGCCAAGTCTGTAGCTCTTAGATTGGCGCCACTTAAAACCGCCAAATCTAGCTGTTAGATTGGTGACACTTAAAAAAACCGCCAAATCTATAGATAAGGCGTTAATACGTAAGTGCCAAATATTTATACAATGCCGGCGTTTTCTTTATTCATTTGATATCATCATGCGAGGACAGGAATTGATGGCAGGTGAGCAGAGGGGTAGACAGCCGGCAGAATATATGAAAGAGCCTCTAAATTCACTTTTTTTTACGAATTAGATAAATTGGATGCGAATTCAATGCTTAAGTATTGTATGGAAAATGGATAGGTTTCCAATAAATATGAATGTCAAATGCGTAATAGCAATGCATTTTGACGTATTAAAGAATAATTTTGGCATAATAGCGATTAATTTTGGGGTAACAAGATAAACATTACAAAAAGATTAATATTTAAAGATTAACATTATTATTACAAAAAGATTGATATCATAATTTGGAGTTGAAACAATTTAGAAATAAATTTTAGGTTAATGATAAAATTTGGCGTTAAAACTATAAAATTTGGAATAAAATCAATTTATTAATGTTGGCGTAATAACATTTTACCGCGAAAACTAACTGCGGCAGGCATTTTGTTGTTTACTCGGTGATTTGGCATCCTAGCAATGGATTTGGCACAAGGGGTACAGGATTCTAGATTTCTACCAAAATTTTTAACATCTAATCACATCTAATAAAAAGAGCTCCAAGAAAAGATAATAAGCTTAAATGCTCATCTATCTCATCTGTTGCTGGCATTGTCTGTCTTTAGTTAGAATATAATAAATTATATTGAGACATTTAGAATGTTTGGTCAAATCACAAATTAGGGGCCGTTGGGATTTGGCAATTTTTTTTTTGTAACGCCAAATGTGGTCACCCATGTTTCTTGTACTGTCTGCAATCCACATGACTTACAATCACTATACTTGGCGCACTTTGGCGAAGATAGATTTAAGATAAATTTGTTTAGATTTTTTGACGCCAATCTCAACGGCCTCGATTCTGTGATTTTTCCGAATGTTTAACACAGCACTTTCAGGAGATATGTTTATAAGTGAAGAAAAAAAAAAAAAATGGGAAAACCAGAGGAAAAATTGATTCAAAAATTGAATTAATATCATTAAAAATTCTTTTGTGGATGATATGCCAAATCTAGTATTTGCAATTTGTGTATGTTTCAAAATGCGAAGTGAAGTGGCTAATGCCTAAATAAGCCATATTTGGGGGAAAATTTTAGATAATCGCCATTAAAAAAGAAAATATTCAAATATTTTTCATTACTATGCTCAAATATCATAATATCGGTTATATCGCAAACTACGGGCCGTTGGGATTTGGCGATGTTCTTGTGGGGTCAACTGAGCGATAAATCGCGAAATGTAGTAACACTGATTTCTTGTACTGTTTGCACTGATGCACTCTTGTACTGTTTCTTGGAGGAGTTAAGCAAAAAGAATTTTTGACGCCAAATCCCAGCGTCCACTATTCTGCGATTTTGCCATAACATCTACAATTATAACGCAATTAAGCTGATTTTTTACTTGATTTTGCCAACAGAGAAATGATAAATGAGAGTTTGTATGTAAGCATCAAAGAGATGCATTAAATGCAATTTAAAAGTGATTGAAATGTCGTAAAATCCATAACTTGTTACGGAATTATACATTAAAGCATTTGGACTATTACCATTCTAGTCTAGCCAAAAAAAGTAAACTAAATCTTTACCTTCCATATCTTCTAGTGATTCATAGACACGGGTCAAATTTGGAGTAAGCGACAGAAGTCGGTTTTGCTTAATAATCGTTTTTAAGACCAAATAGATTATATTAAAGTTCACTGCACCAACTTCAGGAAATCGGAGCCCTAATTCCACCAATTGTCTAAGATTATATTGATGTAAATCCTCCATTTTAGATTTTATGGCAGATATTTGAATGATCACAATCGTCAAATTTCTTCTTACATTTGAAGAGAATCTTTCATAAAAGGTGCGAAATCATGAGAAAGCTTTCTCGAGCTGTTAAGCAAAATTTGCATGAATTTAATCGACGACTGTTTTATTTCAAAGGCCTACGGAAAAATATTTATTTTATTAAATTTCAAACTTAAGTAACTAAAAATAATAGTAATAAAAGGAATTACAGGCTAGAAATTTTTGCTGAAAATTAAAGGACCCTATCCTTCCGCCTAAAAATGAATAAAATCAAGTCTAAATTAAGCATTTTCACTTTAACTATTAAGTTGAATAAAGAAGTCGAGTTCCTGAACACGAGACGTTCATCTACTCAATGGTATGGGATGGCAGTAGGAAAAAAAAGCCAGGATGGTTAGATAATAGTAATCGTATGAATTGGGAAACGAAAAGCATTGAATGCGTATTAATATTGGAAGAAAAGATTGAAAGTTATTGAACTCAAGTAGAAAAATAGGCAAAACAGGAAAATTAAGGTGGATTGAGGCTTTGATTCCATTTAGAAGTAGAAAAAGGTTGGTTGTATTTTCCATTCAATTGCGTAAATATAGTTTGTGCCTTGATGAGAGGGTTTTCGTGGGTAGCAATAGTAGAGTTGAATGGTAGAGTTGCAGAGTTGCGGACAAAGCAAGGTGCCCCAGTGATGAAGCGAAGAAGTTTGTTTTGAATAATTTGTACATATTTTTGTTAGATTGTGCAGCTAGACCACAGATTGGGGCAGCATAAGTAAGGATAGGCCTAAGAAATTGTTTGCAGAGAAGAATTTTGTTTGGCAAAAGTTAATTTGGAAAATTTATTGATGAGTGGCGAAAGTGAGATAAAAATTTTTTCAACATTTTTCTTCGATTTTTTGAAATGAGGTCGACACGTAAGTTTATTGTCTATGATTAAACCGAGATATTTAATATTAGTTGGCCATTCAACTTGTTGATCAAAAAGGAGAGATTAATATATGGTTTTCTGGCGTGTCCTTTTCGGAAATTGATGGCTTGAGATTTAGAGACATTAATTGCTATGCGCTATTTAGTTAGCCAATCCTCTAGTACATTCACTTTAATATATTGCTTTTACTCAAAGATTGTAATCAGTCGTTAAGAAAGGAGAATTTTACTGAATTATGAGAGAAAAAAATTTTCAAGAAGAATTATTAATTTAGGATAATTCAAAACTTATTTATTATGGCGGGAAAGCTAGTTTCATTTAGCATTTGTTAATAATAAATTTTTTTTTTTAATCAATCGTCTCCCCTTATTAATTGGAACTACTTTAGTGTTTGAATATCTCTTCCAAAGAGAAATAAAATGTCTACCGAGAGGAATTTTATGGGAAATCACTCCACAATTATTCACTTTTTAATTTGTTTCATTTGGTTTGGTTTGTCGCTCTATGGCCATTTTATGCACATGAGGGTTAATTAGACCAGGACATACGGTTTAAAGTAGATTCCGAACTACTAACAAACTTTCTATTTACTTTTAAGCAGGATAATACAAAAAAAAAAAAAAATTGATATAAAGATGTCATAATGTCCTAGATAATACAATTTGAATTTTTCTTTAGTTAAAGCAATAATTTATGTATATCTTTTGCATACAAAAATATCAATATCAAAAAAAGGCAAATCGCAAAAATAGGGCCCATCTACCTACTAGTAGATTAATGCAATGAAGCTTCTCTGACGTAAATGATTTCAGGTGCAAATACCAACCTTAGAAAACCACATTTCTAATATATATAGCTTAAAAATATGCTGTTTTTTTTTACAAAATAATGTCCCATACTATTTCATATCAATCCTGTGCAGTTATGTGGCTAAAATTCTATTATTTTAATGCAAAGTCTTTATAAATAAATTTTAAGTAATATTAAAGAAGTAATAGCTTAACTTTAATTTAAATAATGTTAAATAAATTTTAATAATTATGACGAAATACATTAATATAATATTGTTCTCAATATCACAATTAAATATAACTTAAATTTTCTTAAAATAAATGTTATGTTCCTCAAACATACTGCACTTTTCTGTTCATTCTTTCTATGAATGGGTATTTGCTCTTTAAGCCTTTAATGGAAACGGTTTGTTTACTGTAAAAGCAAGGGCTTAGATTAAAATGCTCTCCCCTTTAAGAATTTATATTGACAACATTTCCAGTGAGTTTATTTTTCACTCGAAAATAAATTGTAGTTTTTTGATGAGCTATGTTTCGCCGTTATATCAGCTATATTTAGCCTGTAGAAAATGGCTGCAACATTGAAATCATGTGGCTATGTTATGATCGAATGATAATTCAAAATCATTAAACCGATTATAAACAACAATAATTTTCATAGATGCCTCATTAAAAATTAAACTTTTGGAACAAATTTTATTTGGTGGTAATGTTGTGTAAAGTGACGATGATGACTTTGTTGAATTTTTTTAGAAGTGTTAAAATGGACATTCTGTTGTTTGAATATTAAAATCATCAGATTTTGGTAGACATTAAATGCAGGCAAAAAGACATATTTAATAGACATTAAAGACAGACCATCAGATTTTAATAATTAAAAACAGATTAAACATTAAAGACAAACAAAAATACAGATTTAGACATTAAAGACAGAATTAGTGGACATTAAAGACAGATCATCAATAGACATTAAAACCATCAGATTTTATTAGAACGCTTTCAGTTGTTTGAAGTAAACACTCGTTGGTTCTTAAGATATTTAATAAGACTTTAAAATAATTTTTAGAAGAAACTTGCAATATTATTTTACCTATAAAGTTCAAACACTAACTGGCACAAGTTTTTATACATGTAAGGAATAGAATAAAGTAAAATTCGGTTTCTGTTTTGCGAATTTATTATTGCGAAACTAGATAAGAAACTAGAATCTAGAATTATGCAAATATTTTGCATAATTAAACTAAATTTAAAAACAGTATTTAAACAGGGATTCTGTCATGCAAAGTATGTGTTGAATTTTTAATAGTGTTTGTAATTGAATTTAAAATGCTTAAATAAATTAAAAATAATTAAATAGCTGAAAGCAATTGTTTAATTTTATGATTTTACATCTTAATAAATTATATATTGTTTCGACACTTGTGTAAATATGTGAATAATTTATTATTGGGACTTAGTGAGTAGTTGTCCCTTAAAATATTCAATTTATGTGATTTATCGTATCCTAAATGAGCTCTGTGTATGGCAAAAGACGAAAAATATATCTAAGTTAGTAGTATTGGGGGCAGGATTTCCAATGAGTTGAGCAATGTCGGCTAATAACCCACCGGTGCCGTGCAGTATAGAACAGCTATTAGTTTGGAGCAGGCTTAATGGCAGAACATTTTCGATAGCACAAAGAGTTTTAAAAGGATTTCGAATAGAGAACTAGCTCTTACGCATGATATAGATGTATATTTTCTTTCTATTAATAAATAATCCATATTTTTTTTATGTCTGTTTTTTTCTTTTGCTTCTATTCCCAAATGCAGTCTAGTGATCCCTGAATAATGTATCGCGGCTTCAGTTTGATTCAAATGAGATTATTTAAAAATCGCAGATTAATATATATGTTACTTTGGCAGTAATCTTTGTTGTTAAATAGAGTTAAAACAATTACATGGAATATGGACTACGTGATGAGTCTCTGCATCATGATTGTGATAGACTATGGGCTGAGGAAGTGTCCACTTTAATGAGAATTAAAGGAAGTTGACCCCCCCCCCTTTCTTGATTTTCTTAAAGGGAGGTTTTTGGAGAAAGAGAAAGAAGAGTGTTCTGAGACGAAAAGAGAAGTAGTGTTTGTCTTTTTCTCAGAAGTGACTGAATAGGTCTTTAGTTTCCACCTGTTGACAAAGTGAGCCCCTTGTGGTTTTGTGTATCCCGCAGTGTGATAATTAAAGCCTACAGCAGATCAGGTGCATTAGATTCTTCGTAGACTCAGTGGGAGCCCGTGGTAGTGCTGTACTTCCTCTCGGGTGAGAGTCTCGAGGCCTACTAACTATTTCTCCTGTACGCCAGTTGTCTACTTGCCAGTATATAGGAGGAAGCATTGTTACTTTTATATGACATTTATTATAAATATTATTATCAACATCGCTTTATTAATGTGCCTTTTATGGTTTTTTTATTAAAAATGATACAAAAATTATTTAGATAACTTCTTTGATTCTACTCAAATACATTATTAAATTTTTATTACGCTCATTGGTTTTCACAAATTGAGAAACATTATAAAATGATAAAATATTGAAATCCTTTATTACGATTTTTAATAAAAAACTTATTTACAGACAAACTTTTTTTGTAAATGAAAAAAAGTATTGCAGAGTGCTGTTAAAGGACAAATTTTCGTTCAAATGATATGGATTTTAAAAATTAATTTTTGTATAAAATTATCCTTGCATTTATAAATAAGGAGAAATGAAAATTAAATGTCATTGAATCATAAATGGTTTGAACTCAGAACATTATTTTTTAAAAATCCAGGCACTCTTACACAAATTTTATTATTTATAAATAATAAAATTTTGTAAGAGAGATAATTAAAGGTAGAAAAGATCAGGTAATAAAATATTTTTGTTAAAGCGATTGTCAAGTTTTGAGAGTTAAATAAAAATGCTGATTCATTAGTTTTGAATGACAATAAATTTCTTTAACATTTTCAGAATTGAAAACAGTTTATATTCAATGAAGAACTTCCAAAATTATTAGTGTTACATAAATATTTTTGCTTTTATTGAATTATTTAAAGATACCATAAATCTAAAAACTATTTGACAAAAAAAAAAAATTCTGTCAACTTTAAAACAAAAAACATTGCAAATTAATTAATTTTTATTGCGTTAGTTAGTGGCTTTCCAATGTCGATAAAATAAGCTGTTATTTTATTACCTGTAATTCAAAAACTTATAATAGGTGTGAGTTAGTTCCATTTTTAGTTAAGCAATTTATTTATTAATTATAATATTTGATATAAACTGATACTATACTTATTTTTTTCTTTGAATTTTCTAAATAAATTAATAGCAAGATTTTAAATTTTTACTTCGAAATGGTAAAATAAATTACTCAGTAAATTTTACTTCTGAAATTAAATTTACTAAGAAAAAGGTTTCCACTTTTAATAGGTGTGTATCTGCTCGTTTTTTCTTCAAAATGAACCCTTGTGGTTTCGTGTATAGTGCAGTGTGTTAATTAAGGACTGCAGCAGAACCATGTATTCTGAGATTCGACGTAGACTCGAGAACTCAGAAAATCACCGTCCTCTTTGTGAACTGTACTTGTGAATCAAATTATCTTTAATTTTCATTTTTTTGAAAATAGATTTCTGTATATATGTATATAATGCTTGTAAATAAAAATCAAAGGGTCTCCAAGAACCTAAAAGTGGCCCTCTTCTTGAAGCCGTTATTGGTCGAGTACAGGACGAGACGTTACACAATTATTGTTTAAGTGCCTTTAGTTGAGATAGTAAATACTATAAGTTTCAATTGGGGGCCTGATAGTCGAGTGGCTAGCGCTCTGGCGTCTAACATGATCGTAGAGCGTTGCGGGGGTATTGTTGCTCCGCGTCCGGGGCTTATCTTCAAGCTACACGCACTTCCTGGGTAGTGCTAAGTGAGTAATGCCGATGCAGCGCTTGCCTTAAGGCCTCAAAGACAACTGTCTAAGTGTTTGCCAGCTACATTAGAAAAAAATAAAGATTCAATTATATTCATAATGGATTTAAAAGGAAATTTTTTTAAAAAATTAAATGAGAAAAAAAATACTTTATTAACATTTATTTATTTTATTCAGCAAGAAGCATGATATTCGTAAAAAATCTAGAAAAAAAATCTGAAAATCTCTAACCCATGTCTTTATATGAATGTTTTTACTTTCAGTCCGGCTTTTGTAGAGCTTCCCTGTCAAAAAACGTGTCCTGTGACAAAAAGGAGAATAGACCCTTTTTTTTTTTGCCGTCAAATAAACGAAATTTCACCAAGGGCGCCTTTTTTCTTCACCATTGGTCAACTTCTATGTTTTTTTTACTCCATGCACTTTAAGACTTCTCCAATTCATTTACAGGAAGTTAGACGATTTCCATTTCAACACGTCATGGAGTTAATCAAAGCGACTTTTTTTATAAAGGATCTTAAACACTAAAAAAAAAACATATGGTTTTCCTTTGTAGCAGTTCAAGGATACTCAACACGTTAGAGTCCAGTTGTTAGGGGCCAGTTGGAAGGATGACTAGCGCTCGGGTCCAGGCTTCGAGTTCGAATTCCGGCTGTATCCTAGATTCTTGTAGTTGTTCAGAATCCATAAGACAACAGATTTAAAGATGTTATATATCTATAATAAAGAAATGGATTTTGTAATTGCGAAAACATATTATTATCATACAGAAATTACCTTTGTATGGTAAAAATTTTCTAATATATATTTTGTACATATTTAAATATAGTATTGTTTTCAATTGTAGCAGTTCGAGGATACTCAACACGTTACAGTCCAGTTGTTAGGGGCCAGTTGGAAGGATGACTAGCGCTCGGGTCAGGCTTCGAGTTCGAATTCCGGCTGTATCCTAGATTCTTGTAGTTGTTCAGAATCCATAAACAACAGATTTAAAAATGTTATATATCTATAATAAAGAAATGGATTTTTGTAATTGTGAAAACATATTATTATCATACAGAAATTACCTTTGTATGGTAAAAATTTTCTAATATATATTTTGTACATATTTAAATAAAGTATTATAATATACATTTATAGCTGTAATTATATTTAAATATTATTTTTTTGTTAACTGCAAGATGTGGTTAATTATGTTAATTTAAAAGTACTTTGTAAATCCGGGATGGATTTATATGAGAGAACATTGTTGTGATATACTTTATATTATTTGATATTCATTATAAGTTTTTGCATTGTAAAAGTGATGACATCCTAATTCTTCTCTTTATATTAATGTAAATGTATTATAAATTTGTATTATAAAAAAGTGGAACTATTACCATTTACTATACTGTTTTGACATAAATCTATTATGAAAATTGTCATTTTAAATAAATTAAAATTTTTTGTTTCTTAACTTAACTACAATCTTCTAGTAAGAATGTATTTAAAGCATAGGCGTAAAAAAAATAGCAAAGAGATATTAAAGTGGATGTACCCATGAGTAGAAGAGTAGCTTTCGTTAGAAATGATGACTTCAATAGTGAGGGTCGGTGCTCGAACCCGCAGCCTGACAGGCTGTTTGTTTTGGAGGGCTCCGACCATTGGATTAATTCACGTACTGGGGTCGCAAATTATGCAAATGGAAGTGTTGGACAAAACCGCCAACGTACCGGTACCAACAGGGGGAAATACCCCACAACCTCCTCATCTTAATTAATAAATAAGTTTAGAATTCTAATGGCTGCTTAATTAATGTTAGTAAAAATTTAAGATAAAAGTTTCTAAAAATTCAATTGTATGGTAAAAAAAAAAAAAAAAAAAAAAAAAAAAAAAAATACTATTTATAAAAAAGTAAGATAAAAAAAATAAAAGAATTTAAAAGTTAAGTTTTAAATTCGGTACAATTAGGGACCAGTTGTCGATGCCGTAAACTATTTCAAAACGTAAACAAACTCCCAACCCTTTGTTTACAATCACTGATTGGAAATCATGCTGAACGGTGAGAGCCAATAGGAGCATCTGAAAGGTAAAAATGTTAATACAAAGTTCCCCACAAAAAAGACCCATCACAGAACCTGTGATTCTTTTTTATTTTATAATTTTTTTGGTTTTCAATTTTATAATTTTTCTTTGGTTTTCAATTTTATAATTTTTGTTTGGTTTTCGATTTTATAATTTTTATTTTTATTTTTATAATTTTTATATCTAATCCTTTTATTTCCTTACAAAAAAAAGGGGTAAAAAATCGTACGAAAAATAAAATAAAAACCTAACTTAGTTACTAGTCGGAAAGTCATGAATGAATTTAAAGCACAACGTAGCAATAAAAAGGGAATAGAAAAGGAACAGAGTTCTGATCTGAACCCTCAACCTCGCGGTCAAAGATCCGAATCTTTACCTCTGCGCCAGTTCTTAAAAATTAAATTTACAATTAGTTTTTAAGCCAAAAGTAATCGTCAGATACGCATTGAGATAACTTCTCAATGAGCAAGGCTCACCCATTACCTGAACTCGCTTGCGCTTGTTCAGAGTAACAGCCATGGTGTTTCTTAAGTTTAGGAAAACACTCATAGGAGACGTCGTAGACTGCCCGTGGTCTTTTCTGAGAGTTTTTCACCCCAGGGTGATAGGTTGGCAGTCGACGGATTAACTCATTGCTAATCTGAGAAAAAAAGACTTTTTTTCAAGAAAATTCTTTGAAATTTTGATTATATAATTAGGAATAGGTTTGACGTCTAGATCTCTATGGATGATCTTACGACGAACGAACCATGGTGCGTCAGCAATCATAGCCAGGTGTTTATTTTGGAAAACCTGGAGTCTCTTTATATTTGTCAGTGAGGTAGAGGCCCAGATAGGACTACCATAAACCAGGATAGGTCTAATGATAGACTTGTAGAGCAGAAGCTTGTGTTTGATCGCAAGCCTACTCTTTCGAGAAATTAGGCAGTGGAGTTTAATACTCGCACCAGTTGCTTTAGCAACTGTATTCTTAATATGGGAATTGAAAGATAATTTTGGGTCTAGAAACAACCCCAGGTATCTATATTCAGTTACCCAGGGGACGGGCTGGCCAAAAAGAGTGATACTCCCTAATGGAGAAAACGCGATCTTCCGAGTAAATAGCATACAGGCAGATTTCGTGGCATTAACTTTAATTTTCCAGGTGGTTAACCATTTTCTAAATTGTAGACTGAATATTGAAGGTCTTTAACAGCAAGCTGAGGTGATTTGTTCTGTGTGGCTATCGCCGTATCATCAGCATAGCAAAAAAGAGAGGTTTGTGCGTCTCTCGGAATATCATTTATGTAAATATTGAAAAGGGCGGGCGCTAGGAGCGACCCTTGAGGAACTCCCCCTTCTATTGGTCTGGTTGAGGAAGTAACTCCACCTACTCTAACTAAGAAATCTCGGGCTTGTAGGTAAGAGCAAAGAATCTTAACAATTTGGGGTGAAAAATCAAGTCGCATGAGCTTGAATAATAAGCCATTATGCCAAATTTTATCGAAGGCTTTGGCTACGTCCAAAAATAATATTCCCGTAGATTTGCGTTCGTTAAAGCCGTCATGAATCAGCTCTGTCAACCTAAGTAATTGGTGACAGGTTCCTAATTGCCTTCTGAAACCAAATTGTTCAGGGATAATTAAATTATGGAGATCGCAATGCTGATTCAGGCGTTTAAGTAACGCAGATTCGAATATTTTGCTCAAGCTACTAAGTAGTGAGATAGGACGGTAATTATGAGGGTAAGCCAAATTAGCATTTGGCTTAGGAATGGGGCATACTACGGCAGTCTTCCAGCAAGCTGGGAAATGACAGATCCTAAGTAGAAAGTTAAAAAGAATGGTAATATACAGAATAAATTTAATAGGAGTGGACTTTAACATGCGATTATTAATAAGATCCAGACCAGGGGTTTTATTGTTCTTAAACTTTCTGATAATTTCACAGACTTCTTTTAGGAGTAATTAAATCTAAATTGTTGACATGTGGTCTTTGTAAGAAATCTGTGACTGTAGAGTTGGCGTGTTCGAAGAAATTTCTATCTTCAACATCGTGATTGAGTTCAAATTGAGATTTGAGACTGTCTGCGAGCAGTTCCGCTTTGTCTTCTGGGGAATAAGCTGCTCGGCCGTTGGCACCCTGCAAGGGCGGAATGTTGTGATATTGTTTGCGTAGGAGGGAACATTTCTTCCAAAGTGATGTTGACTCAGGCGTCAGGGCCTCTATGTCGTCTTGCCAGCGTTGCTGTGTAAAGACAGTAATGGCTTCTCTAATATCAATTAGAGAGCGGTAATATTGTCGTAGGAACTCAGGATCTCTTGTCCTTTGCCACCTACGACGGTAATAATTTCTAAGTTAGATGTTATCTTTAATATGCTGTGGGAATCTAATCGGTGGAGGTTTGAATTTAGGGGTAGAACTTTCCTGCAGACATGTGACGTAAATATTATTTAGTTCAGCTATTCTTTCATCTGCATCAGTTTTGGGGATTAATTTAAAGCTTGGGAGTTTTTACTATCCATCACATGCCTGAAGTTCTCCCAATTAGTATTTAATTGATTAGGAACTTTCAGTGATTCAGGGCTGGTATCAAGGGTTAAGATAACGGGAGGTGGTCAGAATCTAAATCTGTAAGCACCTCAATATCATAATTAAAGGGGATAAATTTAAAGAAAGCAAGATCGAGTACATTACCTCGATGATTATTATTTCTAATGTCAGTTCTAGTAACTTTAAGGGGGGGAACAACTTTCACGCCCCTTTGACTTTGGAGGAAACGATTTAGGTTAAACCCATATCTGTTTGAATGTCCAAAGTTCCAAGAGGAGTGAAGAGCGTTGAAATCACCAGCGAGAATCACATTGTTTCCCATTTTTAGAAGTTTATTAAAGTCCTCCACCGGGAAACCACCTGGAAGGCTAGGCTTAACATAGTGGAAACAATTTTAATTGGAGGGTAATTACTAATTTTAATTTCAATGACAGTAGCATCGATGTGATCAAGAGTGGGAGTAGGAAGGCTATTTTGATGGTGAATACTATTTTTAACATAAATTCCTGTTCCGCCACTTACTCGGGTAGGATGCTGGTTGGGTCTATCAGTACGATAGAACCTGTAATTAGCGATCAAAGGGTTATAACCAGGAGGCAATTTTGTCTCCTGAACCAAAAATACATCAAGATTCTGCTCTGCTAGGAACTCCCTAACCTCGTGAATTTTGGAACGTAACGAATTAGCGTTCCAGAAACCAATTGAAAGAGACCCAGACCCGAAGAGAGTTAAGCCGTGAGGAACTGACTTTCTGAAAAGACATTAGTATACGCCTCAAAGAGGTGATACGTCATGTCGAATCTGTTTTGATAATTCCTCATTTTGTCTTTTGCTAGCCCAAATGCTCGCAGTATAATTTGACCGTGAGATGGATTGTCTCTTACGAGATCCATCAAACACTGAAAAATCTCCGTTAACGAACACTCCGAAGAGGCCGTGACGGGTGCGGAGCTATTTGTGGTAGCAGCAGGCAGCGGCTCCCTCAATTATGATTGGCTGGGGGCGGGGCCTACTGACTTTTCTTCGTTCCCCCTGACGGAGAATTTGGGAAAAAGCCATAGCAGGCTGAACATTCCGACTGGTAAAGGTCGCTGGCTGCGTCCTGGTGGAAACCTTTTGTATAGGTTTGGATGAGGTGGTGGGTTTAATATTTTTAGAATTTAATTGTTTTTCGCTCCAGATTTTTGAGCGGGCTTAGGCATACGGGGACATCCGCGCCAGTTCGCGGCATGTGCTCCTCCACAATTTGCACATTTGAGTGGCTGGTCCAACGGTAAGGTACATTCCTTAGCCCTGTGGGGGCCAGCACACTTGACACAACGTGTTGGAAGACGGCATACTTCCGACGAGTGGAAGTAGCCCTGACAATTCCAACAAACAGATGGGCCCGGTTGCCTCTGTAGCTCTCAACACTTACTCTGAGACCGAGAAGAGTAGAGAGGCTGTATATCTCCTCTGTTTTCGAGGATGGAGATAATTGGGCATAAAGTAGGGGCATAGGTTCCCTGGTACGAAATTTAGACATCCGAGATAGTTTAATCAGGGGGAATTCCATAGCTCGGAGTTCGGCCTCTATATCCTCAACGGGAGTATGACCAGGGAGACCTCGGATCACGACTTTAATAGGTCGGTCCTTCTGTAGCATTAAAGACTTGATAGGCGTCCCGTCGCTTTCAAGAATTTGAGCCAGATTCCTATATTCAGTCTCATTGTCGACCGTAATTCGTAAGAATTGGCCAGACAATTTGGCCTGGATACTGGGAATCTGCACGCGCAGTTGATTCAAAGTATTCCACCACTTGCCCTTCGAGGACACAAAGAATGGTGGGATTCTGTTTACCCTCTTAAATTGTGGAGGAGCCACTGTTAGGTCGGCAGCCAACGTTTTGTTAGGGGTTAGTAGGGGCAACTAAGGGTAAAGCAGCCATATTTACCCTTTTCTTGTCTTTTTGGACACAACTTTTTGGAAGCCCTCGTCATCATCATCAGTAGTTGGAGACTTCCGCTTGGTGGCATTTGACGGCTCAGGCATTGTTGGAGCGGGAGGTGGTGGTGGAACTTCCTTGGCTGCAGCTTCAGCTGCGAGTTGAAGTTGAAGCTCCTTCGCTTTCTTTAATTCAAGAAGCTCTTTTTAGGTTGGCAGATGGGAGGCAGGGATGCCTGTGTATGTGCATATTGCACGTATCCTCCTCGAGCATTCCTCGTGATCATCGAGGCTTTCTCCCAGGTGGGAGATTTGATATTGTTGGCAGCGCTCTGGTGCTTCTGCACCTTTGTCATGAGCCGCTGCCTCCTTCAGTAAAACTTCGAAATAGAGCAGGTGCTCCGGTGTCGGGTCAGAAAGTCTCTTAGGTGCAGGATTCCCGAAAAGAAAATCGTTGCAGCTCAGCTGCTCAGCCGTCACCGATTGGGAGGTGTCCATCTTCATTTCTTTGTTAGAGGTGGTTGGATCATGGGGTAGGCCCTGCTCGTGTAGTGGTGGGCTCTCCGGAGAAAGAATTTCAACGGCCGGCGGGCCGGAAGAAGATTGGCTCATTTTTTATTTAATTTTAATTTTTAAGAAAAATAAAAATAAAATTAATGTAATTTAAAATGCAGCAGTTAGAGAAGTATGAAGATTCTTTTCCTCAGATTGAGGCCAAAGCGTTCGAAAAATAGCGAAAAAACAACTAAGTCGGGAGAGAGTGTGAACACGTTTGTTCCCTACGAAGTCACAACGACGAATCCGGAGTGATTCTCTCGGAGTCGATCACAGCAAAAATTTTCGAAGTGTTGGAAGGAAGAGAAAAGTCATAAAGGATTCAAATATAATGGATATTTGGACATTCTGGATTGGAATATAATAGATGTTTGTATAGAAGTTATCCCCAAAGAGGTTTGGCCGTCTTGAGGATGAAATTTTGAATATTTGGGATGCGGAGAGAATGACCAATGTCATCCTTTCTAAAGAATCAAGGAGAATTGGTAATCTTACATTGAAGTTTGTTTACAAGGCACAGAATAAAATTAATGTGGCACTCTGCCGCAGAACCCCAAACTAGACTAACATAAATTATAATGGAGCACATATAGTACATATAGATAATTAATTTATTTGCAAGACAGAGGGAAAGTCTATTAGTAAAAATGATATACAGTGGGTAAAAAAGTATTGGCAATTGCCTTAATTTATTCATATTGACAATTAAATAAAATGTTATGCAATTTTAGCTGTCGTAATTAAATACAAGACATCTTAGATATATAAAAATAGTAAAAATTTTATTTTAATTTGCATTTTCTACGATTTTTTTTTCTTTCAAAAACGAAAATTTGCATGTCAAAAAAGTATTGGCAAAGTTTTAACTGCTATGCAAATTTTGTTACATTGAAGTCACGTGTTTCGACTGATAAGAAACTCTACTGGTATAAAGTCTGCAAAACTACTCCAACAGTGTCTATGCATTATTTTGCGATTACTGCAGTAAAATGACTTCGAAATAGAAGGAGTTGGACGTTAGTGTTAAAAACACGATTATTAGGCTCAGAAATGAAGGTTTAGCTTATCGTGCTATAGCAGTGCAGTTCAATACAAGTTTATTTACTGTCAGAAGTGTTGTAAAAAAAATTTCAAGGAAACAGGATCAACGGAAAATAAGACTAGAAGTGGACACCTCGAATATTTTCTGCAAGAGAAGGACGTGTCATTATTAACAAGGTTAAGAAAAACCCTAAAATAAGTGCACCCCAGATAGCTAGAGATGTTGCTTTCACTTCGCAAAAAGACTTTCAGCTTACAGACTGTACGGAATGTTTTACACGAGAGAAGTTATTATGGAAGGGCAGCTAGAAAGAAACCATTAATTTCGAAATAAATAGGAGAAAGAGGTTAGATTTTGCAAAATCCCAAGATGATTTATCTGAAGAGTTTTGGAACACAGTTATTTTTTCCGACAAATCAAAGTTTAACATTTTCGGCAGTGATGGACGACGATATGTGTGGAGGAGGCCAAATACTGAATTGGAAAAGCAACATTTAACTGCTACTGTAAAACATGGTGGAGGCTGCGTCTTAGTTTGGGGCTGTATGGCAGCTAATGGAATTGGCAATCTGCATTTTATTGATGGTATTATGACAGCACGTACATACGTTGACATTTTGCGCCATAACTTAAAAAAAAATCAGTGCCCAAAATCTTGGCTTGGGAACATCATTCGTTTTTCAACAAGACAATAACCCCAAGCATACAGCGAATCTCACCCGTGAATGGCTACTCTACAATGCTCCTCGCCAATTAAAAACCCCACCTCAATCGCCTGACATCAATCCAATTGAAAATTTATGGCACCTGCTGGATCTAGAAATAAAGAAACATAAAATTTCAAGTAAAAGACGACCTCAAACGTTTACTCTTGCAAGAATGGCACAAAAATTCCCAACAGTACAACAAAGACCTTAGTTTCCTCTATGAGAAATAGATTACAAGCTGTTATAGATGCAGAAGGTATGCATACAAAGTACTAAACATATACTGATTTTGTTTTCGCTCATAATTTTGTCAATTTCATAATTTTGCCAATCCTTTTTTATCATGTAAATTTTGGATTTTCTCGTAGATTTTGACTAAAAAAATATTTAAATGAAAATTTCGTTATATTTGTCTTTTCTCCTTCTGTAATCGCTATGTTAAAATAAAATTTGTAAACATACTTTGTCAGCAAATATGATCATTTATAGGCAATTGCCAATACTTTTTTTTATCCACTGTAACATGAGGAGTTAGTTGCTATTTTTTTGACAACAAAACTCTTGTTAATCAAGTAGGAATGTATTAAGAAAATCAGTTAAAGAGGAAAGTTTAAAATTGCATAACTTGTGAACTAAGCCGTCAATGCAGACCCTTTCAAAAGACACAGCAATATTTAGAAAGACAATACTAGTGATTTAATTTTTGGAAAGACCTTCAGCAATCAGTTCTGATGAATCTGAGTAATTTATGAATGGTAGAAAGTTTTTGGGTGAAAATAAACTGTTGTGGAAACATAATGGAATTTGTAGAGAAATGCGATTTAAACTTCTTGAGATTAACAAATTCAGAGACTTTACTAATTGTTGAAAGGACAGAGATTCGATAATTAGTCGGTTTAGAATAATTATTTAATGGTTTTAAAATTTGCAGTACAATGTTTCTTTTCCAAGAATGGGAACAATAATAGAGATCAAAGGTTGTATCAATTAATCTAGCAAATCTTATGATAAATTTGAAGAGAAGATTTTCCGACATTTTGTTTGTTACGTTATCAAAACCGTTTTTGATATTTAGTTTATAAATGCAATCATAAATAATTGAAACCTTGGTGTGGATAACTTTATTTGGATTAGTTTACGAGTGAAACTTGTTAATAATTATTTGTACCGTAGCATCAGTGAATTTTTAATTTGAACTGGTCTTTGAAGGTATACCTATAGCCTGTACCTCGACGAACCCTTACAAGTGCCAAAGTAAATACAAAAGATAGTTAACTTTACTTTAGATACTAAACTTTAAAACACCATATGACTATGGGTAAAAAATAAACAGAATTGCAAAGATACAATACTAAACTAGAAAAACGACCTTCAGCACCCTTTTTATCAGACTTTCACTCAACAACAACATCAGATTCTGTATCAATGTCAGCGGACTATTCTTCTGAATAGTTTTCAGCATAAAATGAAAAGAAATGGCTTCTGATTGACGTATTTTAACTTACATTACAACTGTCAATTTTTAAATTATTCAAGATTTTTGTGTTATGACATTGTTCAAGTTTTTGCTACCTTTATCGAATTATTCTTGTTATTATAGTGCTTTTACATGTACTGGAAAGTGTATATTAATTGGTTTACTGCATTTTTATCGATTTTACACTTTTAAGAAATATTAAAAATTGTATTACACAACTTGGCTACCACTGACCCTTATGCCATAGAACTCCACTAACCAACCAACTAATTGAGTTTTGATTTATACTCTTGATCAAAGACAACCAATAGTGAGAAATTGATGTAAGTTAAATGACGTCATACTAGAAATGTTTTTCTTCTTCATTGCGCAACAGCCCTATGATGCACCAAGGGTTGCCATGGAGAGTTGCCATGGCAACAGGGGATGAGGATGAAGTTACGTAAAGCTTCTCAAACCGTTAGCTTACTTCAGAAACGGACATCAAGAGAACAGGTTAGTGCTTAGATCTCTGTTAAATTTGTGTATTTTTAAATTCACTGTTAGTTGTATAATGAATGGTATTTTTTACAATAGCTATATGTAAGCAAAGTTATACGTCAAATATTATATTATATGTAAATTTTTACAATGGTTGTATGTCAAATATTATTTGTCTTTTTTTTCTTGTGGTTATGTCATTTAAAAAGTTTTTGGTTCCCTAAAATTTTCTCTTTTCTTAAAATATATATATTTTTTATATTTGTTGGAATTTGATTGACAAATAAATTTTAAAAAGATAATTTCTTGACAGATAAATTTTTAATATTTTGGAAAAAAAAATTATTGAAATGTACTAAACTATGTTTTCAGTAAAAATGATTTTTAAAATAGTAAGAATTTTAACTTTTGATAATTTAGTTAAATTTTTATTTGTGTTTGTTATTAGTATTTTATTGTATAACACTATAACAAATTGAGCTTTTATTAAATTTCTTTTCCAATTTCAGTCTTAAAAAATTTATTATTCATTTGATTTTTTCCATTGTCATTTCTTAAAATCATTTAAACATTTTTTTTTTTTTTTTTAGTATTGAATACGAAAATTTTAAATTTTATGTACATTTTGAAGTATTATATTTAAAATGAATATTAATAAAAACAGTTTATTATCTATTCTTTAATCTCTAAAATTTGTTATAATAGTGCCAGATTTTTTGTTTTAATAATAGATAAATAATAGACCAGGGATGGACATAATAGACCAGGGATGGACAAATTACACGGCTCGCTGGCCAAATCTGGCTCGCCGGAAAGTTCTATCCGGCCCGCGGATAGAATTTTTAGTTTGCCGGTCGAGGCAAATTAAAAAGAGATATATATTTATATATTATATATCTATCTCTTTTCTACTTTGATTAAATATTATTATTTTTTCTTCCTTTTTTTCAAAGGACTGATGACTTTTTACTTTTCTCTATGGTTGTTCTACAAAACATAAATCGACGGAAATAGCAAGCACAGGCAGCTTTCAATCAGTAAATTGTTAAAAGCGGAAGTTCTTTGTTAGTTAATTATGGAAATTAAAAGTTGTAGTTTACAAAGTTAGAGTATTACAAACCATTATCGAAAATAAGTTTCCCAAATTTATATCTCCCGCCCAGAAAATCAATGCTATGTTTGCTTCATCTTATATATGTGAACAAGTGTTTTCAACTACGAACTGTACAAAGAATTATTTCAGAAGTAGACTGACAGATGAGCATTTAACCTCGTTCCTTAGAATCAGTACATCGTACTTCGAACCTCACTGTAAGAAACTTTTAAAAATGAAATCGCAATTTCATTCCTCTCATTAACATATATTTAAATCGTAATACTTGTATCCTATTGTTTTTAAAATTTTAGAAAAATTTATCTTGGTCTGACAAACTTTTTTTTCTGTCGATTTTTGGCCGGCATCCGAAAAGGTTTGCCCATCCCTGTAATAGACTGTTGATCAAAATTTTAGACATAGCTACGTTCTAAATCAATGTAGAAAAAATCCACATTTTAAACCACAACTCTTTTAATATTTCCTTTTTCTCATTTTCCAGTTCTGCTCTGAAATATAACAAAAAGCAAATAAGCAAGCTTTTCTGCAAGCAAAGCAAAGCTTTAACAAATCAAGCTTTTCTGCAAAAAGATGGACAACGAAAATAATGGTAGTATAAAAAAAATTCTGCTACATTTTACATGTTGAAGATTTATAATTGACTCTGAATTTTGTTTAATGTCCTTTTCAATAATTATATCTTGGATTTTTTATCAAACAAGTAATATAAAAAAAATTAAAAAGTCAATTCTTACTTTTTTTCACTCTATATTGCAGAAAGTCCTTTATAAATAATTTTTCATTCATTTTTTTTTTAAGTTTACTTGGCGCTATCATGAACGAATTTTTTAAGCTTCATTTTTAACGAGATTAGAACCTCTTTATGTCTAAAAGTGTTAGTAGACTCT
>BPLR01020934.1:0-45354 GCA_021605095.1 Caerostris extrusa
GGAAAGACTAAACAGTAAATAATAAAATACATTTTATTACAGCAGTTTGTTAATTTTACTGTATATAAATAATTAAAATTTTACGTTAAAACTAACACTTCATTTAATATATCAAGTAAAGTATTAAAAATGAGACGATAAGTAAATTTAAAAACAACTACACATTTACAAATGCACTGTAAGTCACCAACAGTTTTTGTTTTATTATTACCTTTTTTTATGGACTAACAGAAACTAAATAGAATTAAGAAAAATATTTAATATTTTTATAAGCTTTTTTAAATTCATATTTGTTGTATTTTTAGCAAAATTCCCAAGACATGATAACTTTATTTTATGTTTTCTAAAATAATATTAAAAAAGTTATTTTGATAATTAAGTTTAATTATTAATGTTCCTATTAATTTACGACGACATAAGTTTCAAAATGAAATACATTTTGCATTTCGCTTGATGAACCAGTAGTTAATTCTTACATTTTTAACTTTTCGTCTAATCAAATTAATTCTACGAAAAGTCTTAACATACGTCATTCTTATCCTGCAGGATACAAATTATCAAAAAGAAATATTCAAATATGCTTTCGATTACTTTTCAGAAGCTCTGGAAATTGAATCCTGCCTTTTTATCTATTAAGTTTACTTATATCTTCATCGTAAGAATTCGATTAATTTCCATTCAGTGCGAATTTGTCACATAAAAGCGATAAAAGATATAAAAACCGCTGTCAGAAAACAACTAAACTTAATTGAATATTACCTACGAACTAAAATAACTTCCCTTTGGGGAAAAAAAAGGAAAAAAAAAAAACAGAATAAAAACTAATCCAATAACGGCGTTCTACTTACCTTACAAATTATGCAAGATAGTGTCATTTTCTGACATAATTGTGTTATCGTTCATTTATTTTTGAAAAAAAAAGTAATCATTTTATCTTTATTTCGTGATAAATTTATAATGTTTTACGCCTTTCTAAAAGGAAATTGTATAGTAATTAAAAAAAAATAAAAAACGCAAACAATGTTATTGGAATACTTTGCTGCTGTTTCTGTAATCATAAATTGGAGTCATTCGAGTTAAATTTCTTAGATGGAAAGTCTAGAAATACACACAGGTAACATCTGAAGCTGGGAAGGAGAGACATTGCGCCTCTAGGCTATTACCGCCCTAGTGTAACCAAGTACCCGGCAAAATTAAATATTCAGAATTTATTCTAGCATACGACGAGTGGTAATCGTCGAGTTAAGCTCTTGATAAACGCCGTCTCATGTATTAATACGTCACGTTTCCTAACAATAATTCCTTTAAAAGAACGCTTTTTTTTTTTCTCTGGGTGGTAAACATGTTTGCTTCTTGTAGGAGCAGTGCTTTGAGTAAATTAATTAAACTTTCTCCGAGCCTGTGAGCTCTGTTATGTGAGGGAATTTATGGAATTTGCGTTTAAGTACACATACGATGCTGATGAGGTATTTCGTTTAAAAGAAATGAAAACATTTGTATTTTCTAGTTTTCGTTTTCGGTGAAGTTTTAAATAGTATTTCTAGACGATTTTGGAGTTTTTGGAAGTTTCATTTCCAGAAAAAGCAAAAGTATACAGAAAAATAAAAACCATTTTCATTAAAGTGTAATTTCTAAAATTTTTGTTAGCATAGATAGTAGAATTGTTAATTAAATTTTGTGTTATCGTTTTTGAATGACGAGCACTTTGATTTTTGGTCATTTATTCATATTAGTTGAGATGTGACAAATTATGCAAAGTGACAATTATTATCCAGGTTTCGTGAAGGAAAGCCTGTATAACAATGAAAGCACCGAATCCAAATTCAACTACTACAATATCGGTAGAAAGAACCAATGTCCAGAATATTAGGGATTCCCATCCTCCGCTCTACATTCTTTAATGGACACTTCCATTGTTGGTGAATAAGACATTCATATCATTCTCTTGACCCCCAAAAAGCCCAAAGAAGAACCACTCGCCTTATCTGTCTTTCTCTCTGTCTATATATATATGTGTGTGTGTGTGTATATATATACTTATACCTGAAGTGGCAAAAGTTATGGGATAGCAACATACAAATTTTCAGATGGCAGTCAAGCATCGCGTAGAACAGGTAAATGCGCAGTGCTTTCGCATTGTGCTTTGAGATGTTCTGTTCAAGTTATTCATGTGAACGGTTTTGACGTGTGATGACACGACGGGAATTAACTCTTTTGAACCGGAATGTTAGTTGGAGCTAGACGCATGGGTTATGCCATTCGGGGAAATCTTTAGGGAATTCAACATTCCAGATCCACTGTGTCAAAGTGTGCCCGAGTATGAAATTTCAGGCATAACATCCACCATGGAAGCGCAGTGGTCTCCATCCATCTGCACTAACGACCGAGACCGGCGACGTCTGCAAAGAGTCGTAAATTCTAACAGACAAGCAACACTGCGGAAATTCCTTCGACTGGAATCAAGAAAGGACGTACAAGAATGGAATTGTCTGCAATTTAGAACTGTGCGGAGAAATTTGGCTATCTTCTTGGGCATTCCTACATTTATAGACCGACTATTAGTGCCTTTACTGACAGAACGACATCGCTTATCTAGCGACGACTCGTGCATTTCGTGAGCATATCGGTTCATTCCCTAGAGGAATGGAAAACCGTGGCCTGGTCCGATGAGTCACGATTTCAGTTGGTAAGAGCTGATTTAGTTTTGGAAATGTTTAGCAGATTATAGTGGAAGCCATGGACCCAAACTTTCAGCAAGGCACTGTTCAAGCTGGTGGTAGCTCCGTAATGGTGTGGGCTTTTTTTCAGGGCATGGACTTGGTCCTCTGGTGCGACTGAACCGAACATTGACTGGAAATGATTATGTTCAGCTACTTGGAGATCACTTGCAGCCATTCATTGACTTCATGTACCCAAACAACGATGGAATTTTATGGATGACAATGCGCCATGTTACCGGGCCACAACTGTTCGCGATTGGTTTGAAGAATTTTTTGGACAATTGACGAATGATCTGGCCACCCAGATCCCCCGACATGAATCCCATCGAGCATTTATGGGACATCATCGAGAGGTCTGTTCGTGCCCAAAATCCTGCACCATCAACGCTTTCACAATTATGGACGTCTATCGAGACAGCATGGCTCAATATTCCTGCAGAAGACTTCCAACGACTTGTTGAGTCCATGCCACGTCGAGTTGCTGCACTTCGCTGGGCGAAAGGAGGGCCGACACGATATTAAGAGGTATCCCATGACTTTTGTTACTTCCGGTGTATATAAGTATTGCTACTCATGGTTCTTTTGCCCTACTTATGACTCAATTTTTTTTATCTATAGTTGTCAGATTATAGGAAAATTACAGTAAATATTAATTGCGAATTCTGAAATTTCTAATGTCACATTATTTTAGCATTAATATTTTTGTCGAATAATATTTTTATGTCGGCATATTTTATGGATAATATCCTTCTGTATATTTTTTCATAATAATATTTGTCATGAAAAAAAATTAAAAAAATAAATAAATAAATAAATGTCTTCAAATTCTTTTATAAAATAATAATATGTTATAATCGATCAATGTTCGTATAAATATAATTGAATGCATAGTACCAAAAATTATTTTTACCATTTCTTATTGTTTTATTAACATAGGGAATATGTCATTTTCAAAGATGAATAGAACACTCGAGTTCCAATTTTGATCTACAAAATATAAATGTCTGCAATATTCTGAAGCAATTTTCTTTTGCCTGTTGCGCAAGAACAAAAGGGGATACTTCCATGCCTTACTACTCGTTACGGGAGAAAAGTCCTCTCGCTAGCTGCGTCATTTTCTTTCTAAGCAGAGAGTTGGATTGTTAAAAGTTTGAACTTCGGATAATTGTCACTGCATCTCTAAATATTTTTTATAGAACGCTCACTAGAAAAAGGAACTGTAGTGAATAAAGGCGCATAAAAAAGGAGCTTGTCGATAAATAAATATATATATTTAAAATTTTCAGATGAGTCATAATAAACTACAACTTTTAAAAGTATTTCATATTTAAAAGCTCAAAAGATTTTTTCTTTTAACAATAGTAATATATTTCTAAATCGCTTTTAAATTTTTAGAATAAAAAAATCGTTTTCATTTTTTTTTATAAAAATTTATTTGAACAATTCTAATATATTTCTAAATCGTTTTCAAATTTTTATAAGAGGAATATCATTTTCAAATATTTATATCTATTTGAACAATACTAACATATTTCTACATCGTTTTCAAATTTTTATATCGTTTTCAATTTTTTTTAATATTTATTTGAACAAATATATTTCTAAATCGTTTACAAATTTTTTGTAATAGTGTTATAAAAGAAAATGACAGATAAAATGCCAAAAGATTTTCCTGTATTAATCATCTAAAAATCGAAATTAGAAAATACATGACAAAAATTTTTTAATTTTAACAAATATTCACCCAAATTCTTTAAAATACATTTATGTTATTTAAATTAACATTTATAGATGAAAAGTTTTCATAAAATGGCCATTTCTATAATCATAAATGGTCAATTTTTTACATATGTATTCAATTACAGCATGATATATTTTGTACTAATATAATAATAAGCAAAAATTGAAAAAAAAGCAGTTGAATATTCAGGCTTAAAAAATTGTTCGAGATTCAAACGCGATGTCTTCTGATTAAAGTTTACTATAAGAGATTAAATTCTTTAAACATACTGTTGTAAAATTTTGTGACCAGTTAAAAATAATGCAAAACATTTCCTGGATCTAAAATGTAAATTTCATGTTCTCAGCATAATATATTTCGGACTAAAAAATATTCAATCATAACTCAGCAAAAAAAGCAATTGAAAATAAAAGCGTAAAAAAAATTGTTAGAGATTCAAAACACTATGTCTTATTAAAAGTTCATCATTATAATATGATTATTTCTTTAAACATATTTTCATTAGACATTTAAGACAATAAATCAAACCAAGTATCTAAAGATCATTGTAAAAAATAATGCAGACAATTTTTTGAATCTACGATGTAAATGTCATACTTTTACTATGTCAAATTCTCTTTCACAACTCATAAAAAAAATTTCTACTTCAATTTTTTTGTTACAAGTGACATAAAATGATTAATATGTATTATAACTTTTACGTAAAATTCAATTGAAATTTATGTCAATTCAGATTTATTACCTTTATTGCCTTTTGATGGTATACAGTGATATAGTTCTGTCCAAATGCTATCTTGATCACCGTTAAAAAAATTCAACGCATTATACAGATATTTTAATATAGATTTTCGCAAGTTTGCGATATCATATTTTATTCGGCTTATTTCCTAATATATTTGTAACATATTACTGCACAATTCAATATGCAGATTTTATGCATGCATTTAATAGCTTATTTATATAACAGTAATTATATAGAGCGAATCAATTTAATATAGCAACCACAAGTGCTTACCAGATTCAGGATTATATAGGAAAATATCTCAAGAGATTGCAATAGTCCGTTAATTGAATGACGGCTACCATAGCAACTGGATATCAAAGCAAGTCTATATTTACCAGTCTAGATCTTCGATGTTTAATCAGACAGGTTGTACGGTTTATAGATAGCTTATGTAGAATTCCACACAAGCTGAGAAGGTGATTACAGGTCTCACCTTCTCCATGTTGATTTATGGCACAGGGATCATCCGACTGAATAGAACTGCAATATTTTTTCCATATTCCAACTTTTTGCAAACATCAGCACTCCGCAATTGAAAAAGGTAAACTTTTCAGGAGAAAAACTTACATTACAGATGTAGTAAAAAAGAAAAAGTAAAAAAAAAGTATAAATAAGCAACATATTTTTACAAATCTTCTGTGATTTTCGTCAAGGCGTAGGCTTCATTTTTAGTGTATTTTACAGAGTACTTTTTTATATAGAGCATAAATCTACGGACGCGTGAAAGTATATATTTATATTTGTCAGAGATATAGTTAGAGTTTTTGGCGATGTTTTCCCTATTTTTTTCCCTGTAGGGAAAAATGAACGGGATTTTTCTTTTTGAAGAAAGAAGTCTGGTTTGCTGTAATACATTCAGAGGTTTGTCCCAAGGGTGACGGCATTGACATAGGAAGTAACTTTCCGTCTGTCCAGTCCTGTCGGTCTAAAAGTTGTAAAGAAATTTTGAGTTTTCTTCAAAATGTATTCTCGGCGGATAAATATGAGGCTTTTATTCATTCACATTTATCATTTTAAGAATAAATTTTTTCTACGTTTCTTGTAGCAGAAAGCGAATTATGTTTTGGAAGAATTTTATTTTACAAGTCTGCAAATCTTTATACTGATGTCCTGGTATTTTGTGAAAAATTTTGGAATTCAAAAAGCTTTCCGAAATTCTTTAAAATTGAAATTTAAAGAATATTTGATAGAATTTATTTGATATTATTACGTTTTTCTAAAAAGAGGCTTTAAAGTATTTGTTTTTGGTACGTGGCTGGTGGTGCACTAGCTTGCAGTAGGGCTTTGGTTCAAATTCGCTGGGAGTGTCGATTGCAGTCGCTGTTTTCAAATAAGAGGATAATCGATGAAGATTTCTGGAACGTGAGTAAAACGTCTCTTGATAAGCTGTGGGGAGTTTTCCTGGGTTTTTACCCATGTTTGTTTGTTTGTTTAATCCTCAGTGTCCTGCAGTGTCGGGACGGACAACCCATGAGTAAGCTACTCATAGATCAAAAAAGGGGCAGCTTCTGTTGTGATGAACACCCGTAGGATGAAGTCTGACTTGACTTCGTAAGTCCTTTACAGTCAAATGATACTTGGACCTACGGATTAAAGTGGATTCGAACTACTACAAAAATCCATGGCACCACCGTTATTCGAACCCGAAACCTGTGGTACCGATCCTTTTACCCATACTACAGGTAAGTGCAACGTAATAACGCCTAAAGTTTACCCCGTCATACCCATTGGTGGGTTATTTGTGGTAAGCATTAGTGATCAACCAATGCCCAATAACAATATCGTTATAAATATTTAGAATGTATAAAAATCTTAATTTATGTTCTTAACAGACCCATATAAACTAATTAACTAACTCCCTGGACTCTACAGTGCATATTGGACCGAAGAATCGAAACAAGACAATGTTTCTTTTTTACGTGGTAGGATTTTCAGCGTTACTCCCTATAATCATATTGCGTCAGGACCTAGAGTTTAAATTGGATTCCGAACCGCTACAAACATCCATGGCACAGCCGGGGCTCTAACCCAAAACCAGAATGCTAGTACCTCGGTCATCAGGCTCTAACAGACACAAATATTGGTATGAAAAATTATCGTACAACTTAAAATTTTCAAAATATTATTATTTTTAGCATATTTCTTTAAAAATATTAAACATATTTGTATTACATAGTTTTTTAAAAATAGTTCTCCTTTTTATAATAGTTCTAAAAATAAAACTATTCTTTAATAATAAGACTATTCTGTATGTTGTTATGACTAAATAAATATTAAGTTACTGCTCTTTTTAAATAAAAAGATTTCGTTACTATTGGCTTACTCATTTTTTCATTCCATTTAATTTATTTATTTTATGTCTGAGAACAAATCGAACGGAAATGCGTTTCCAAATATACAAAGAACAAAATTCAGCAAAAGAAAATTAATTCTCGTCATTCAAATAAAACTCCCTTCATTCTACTTTTACAAATAATCAGGTGCAACCGATTTTGTTTTTGCGCAACTTTTCTGCAACAAATTTGTCTTGGATTCCCAGACGTATCACTCGCCAGGATAATAAAAGATTCTTTTATTGTCATTTTCACCCCTGTTTACTGACTTTCCGATGAAGAACAAAGATATCAATAAACCTATAATTAATTAAATTTGAGCCGAACACTGCTTCCCTTCTCTGCAGGGAATTCTGAAAATGATCCTGCTTACAAGTTTTTGCTAACGATTTGCTTTTTTAAAAAATGAAGTTTCGAGACTGACGGTGGCAACAAGGTAAATAGCCCGCCATTTTGTTTTTATTTCTGTTTCCGAAGTTCAAAATCTTTGCTTTTGTTTCGAATTTGCATTCGATTTGTTTGAGGGAAAAGTTGTTCTTTGGAATAAGTTAATGTTTTTTTTTTTTCTTTTAATTTGTTAATTCACCATCTATTGTGATTTTATTTTGTATAAAATAGTTCTAAGGATAATCAAATTTGATTTATATTGCAATAATGTTTATTCCAATAGCTGTAAAATGAAACAAAATAGAATATTATGTATTATTTTCCAATTCTAAATAAGTTATATCATATATGCATATAATATTATTTTAATTTAAAGATGAATCTGAAAATAGTAGCCAAAAGTTATTAAGAAAGCATTTTTTTTTTTGATAATCCTTCTTAAATTTCTATATTTTATAATTTGTGTTGTCAACATATTTGCCTTCAATGGATAATTATTTAAATTGAAATGGTTAATTAACTTTAATTTATTTTGAAATTACATTCTTCTAAAACATTTATTCAATAAAATCTTATTAAATTATAAAAACAAGTCAGGTTAAATAAATCACTAAAACATTAATTTTCATGAGCAGTTGCTTAATACTAAGCATTGTTTAATATCGAAGAATTGTTTAGAATTGTGAACATTAAAATATCGAAGAATTTTTTAGAATTGTTACCTTAAAATATCAAAAGCATTGTTAGCATAAAATATCGAAGCATTGTTAGCATTTAAACATCGAAGAATTGTTTAAAAAAAATATCGAAGAATTTTTAAACTGTAACATTAAAATATCAAAAGCATTGTTTATTTTGAATGCATTAAAATATCGAAGCATTTTTCATTACAATTGGCATTGTTTAGCATTAAAATTCGAAGAATTGTTTGTTTAGCATTAAAATCATTCACCAAAATTCTTTTAGAACTTAACATTAAAATATCAAAACATTTTTTGCATTATTGATTAACATTAAAATATTTCATTGTTTAACATTGTTAAAATTTTGTTAAAAATTCATCAATATAATAATTCAGTAAATTTTTTTCTTCTGCAATTTAACATTTTTTATTTACATTTGCACCAAAAATAGTTAGAACTGATTAAAATAAAACATAACATTTAATTTGTACTATATAAATTAATTGTAAAATATAAAAATTTTGCTACGTAAATAAAAAATAAATATTTGTTGGAAAAAGGGTTCATAATATAAACAATTTAAAACTCAAATTTTTATAAAAGTAGTTATTTCATGATATTTCCATTCTTAATTTTTAATTAAAAATAATTTAGTATTTCTAGAAAAGAATAAAATCAGAAAACTTCTTCCATATTTTTCTTGTTTATATAAAAATATAAATATTTTAAAATAAAAACTATAAAATATAAAAAAAGATTTTTTAAAAAGGGTTGCATAACTTGTTTTTTATGGAAGGGAATTCTTATTTCCTTCAAATATAAAAAATATATTTGTTTCAAAAATTGTTTATTAAATAAAAAATAATTTTTCAAAAAATATTGCATTCAAGAATAGTATTGGAATCTTAAATATGTATAATCTTTAACTTTCAATTATTTGCATTTTGCATTGCTTGCTACTACTAGGTGTATGCAGGTTATCAAAGTTAAGTTATCTGCTATCTAGGTCTCTATTTTATGCAGAAAAAATTCTCTATTTAAATAACAAAAAAAAAAAGGATTTTTGCATATTTACTTCTACTTATATCTGACATTCTGAATACACATGACAAAAAAATAGGTGTATTCTTGCGTATTAGCCATGTTCATTATTATCAACTTGTAATATATAAGTTCGATGGAAAATCCATATCAATTTTATCCAATTTTTTAACATTTAGTAGAAGGGCCTACCAGGAAATGGGTAATTTACATGAATCTAAGAATATGTTCATAACATTTTATTAATACAAAGGTCTTCAATTGTTTAAAAAATCTAAATGTGTGAAAATAAATAATTTAAAAATATTTTGTTTCATTTACAGGAACGTATATACGTAAAGTCTTCTTTCTTTACATTTCGTACCAAGGTAACATGGATTTCTGATATATATATGTTGAATAGTATGGTTTCACCAAATTTTATTAAAATAGATTTATCTTCAGAGTACATCATTAATTAAATGTTGAATAGTACCTAATTTATATATATATATATATATATTTTATATAAAGTCTTATTTAGAAACATTAATATAAGTCTTATTTAGAAACATAATTCAAGGAATTCTTGCTGAAATTATCTTATAGCTAAGTGACAAATCGACTTAAGAGTACCATAAACAAAACTGAAACTGCTTGCTGTAGCATCTTCAAAATTTTCAACTCCAACCGATCTTTTAACGAAAAATACGATTCTGGCTCTTCCCTCCACCCCGTTAGGACACAAGACACTCACAGTCCTCTGGTTCCCTCCACCCTCCTTTTCAAATAAGCTTGCGATTTATGTAGGTTGCCGGATTTGACTAAGCAATTTATGACGTTAATTTATCTAACCCGTTTTAATAAGCCAGATTTGGCGACGAGATTGCAGCGGTGTGAAATATGGGACGCCAACAGGGCGCCCGGCGACCTCCAAATCATTCCCGCGCTGTCTTATAAACAAAAAGAAAGCTGAAGGGGGGGGGGGCATGCCGGTTTAGAAGCCACATTTCACCTCAGTAGCGAGACATTATGAACGATCTCCCTTGAAACACATTTCTTAGGGATGTTTGGAATTGCTGTCTCATTCGACAGCGGGCATGATACACGGCTTGGCTAATAGGATTAAGACATGCCATTTTGGGAGTACAGGAGGGTGCATTCGTGGATTATGTTACTTAGTGTCCGAGGTTCTTTAGCCAGCAGAAATGAAATTTAAAAGAAAAATGGAGGGACTTGGGGATCTTTATAAGTGCATTGTATACGTTTACTTTGTCACAATGATCATTACTTACTAATGTACAATATGTTTGACGGCCCGATTTATGAAAGTTAATTGCATGCTTTTACCACACGAAGCAAAATTAAATAGTTATATATCATAACAATTTATTTAACTAATATCAAAATATAATAAAGAATATGTGAAATAAGTAACATATGTAAAAACTAACATTTCTTTAGAAAAATAATAATTTTGTTTTAAAAAAATATAACAAAAACAATTACATTTTCATTTCTAGTTATACGTGCTGTTAAAAACATCAAATGCCTATACCAGGATACAAGTATGGTAAAATTACCATCAACTATTCTCCTTTGGTATTAATCTAACTTAAAAATTTTATTAACAAGCAACACATGTCTCAAATAACTGATAAGACATTTTAATTTAATTTGCCATCTGCATTCTTTGTATCATTTTTCATTGCATTCCTTCATCGGCTGTTTTACTTAAAATTACTTGATTTTCTATGTCATAAAAGTGACTTTTGGTCCCCAAATTTTTAAATCTATGCAATTAAGGATTTTTATTAGATACCTTATGTCCTGAAGGATAATGTTAAGTTAAATGAAACGATATTATTTGAAGTTTATCAATTCGTTCCCTGACAAAAATAAAAATTTTATCAAAATATTTGTCAAATTTAAATATATCTATCTACAAACAGAAAAGCGTACCCATAATCTCATTTTTATACTTTAAATTCTACAAATAGAATACCTTAAATTAAACCCACTGATACAAATATTTAAAGTAAACAAACTCAAGTTCAGAGAATTCTTAGTTCATTAGTACTATTTGAAAAGAATTCATAAAGGCATGAACTACTTCTAATTAATTTAGAAGTCCTTTTGATAAATATAATGAAATACATTTTATTAAAAACAATTTCAAAGGTTCCAAGTTTCAAAGGATATGAACCTGAAAACTTTCCTATGTGCTTAATCAATACCACTTCAAATCCATTTCAGTGAAAGAGGACACATTTCACTTCAGTTCAATCTCCTCATTCCTCACTCCCCCTAATAAATAAAGGCACCAAGAGTTGCATTTCACGCTTTCAGTGTTAAGTAATTGGTAACATCCGGTTGAGGGAGCCAATGAAAACATGCCATCCATGAATGAGCGTCCGATCGTTTCCATGGCAACGTCGTCCTTGACTCTCCATCGCATCCTTGTCTATTCCAAGACATCTAGAAGCGATGAATTAAATCGCAAGTTGTTCGCATCGCAGGTTTCGTCGCAATTCGGAAGAGAATAGGTGTGTGAAGAGGTTTCCGAACACAGTTTATTGAATGAATGGTATAAAATGCGATATACGAGGAACTTCCGGGTCACATGCATCAATGGCTTGTGTAGGATAATGACGCCTGAGAGCAAAGTTGCCGTCGTCATGGTTACGGAGTATATTTGCAGAAAGCTAATAAATAACTGTTTACATTTATTTATTTTATTTTAGCTGTTGTATTCTTTATATTGGCGGTTGTTTTAGTAAGAAGTTTCTGCAGCAGAGAAGAAAAATGTGATAACGATAATTTCAAATGATAATTTCATTTTCAGATAGAGCACATATTTTTAAATATAACACTGCTGAAAGCTGTAGACAAAATTATATTTATAAAAGCATTTTATTGAGATTACACATAAATATTTATTCAAAAATAAAACATAAACATATAAAACATTTTAACAAATACTAGAAATAAAACAATCCTCACTTACACACAATACATGCATCTTCTATATCTCAGTGCCACAGGTTTCGGGTTCGAGTCATGGTAGTGCCATAGATGTTTGTAATGGGTCGGAATTTACTTTAAACTGTTGGTCCCGGTATGATATAACAGTAGCGCTTTGGCCTTAGGGCTGACAACTGTACCCGTAAAAATTTTTTTTTTTCTCCTGTCTTGAAATCTGCGACAGACGCCTTGCCCCAACATGGGACTGTTACGTCAATGAAGACTTAGTTTGGTTTGTCGCTTTAGGCTAATTAGACGAGGACCTAGAGTTTAATGTGGATTCCGAACTACTAACAAACATCCATGCCCCCGCCAGGATTCGAACCCACAGCCTGTAGTACCAAAGACCAGAGCGCTAGTCAATTGGATATGTAGTAGAGAAGAACTAAATGAAAATGTATAACTAATTTCACTTTTAGACATGTATTTTTAACTGTAGCACTACTCATAACTGTAGACAAAATTATATTTACAAAAGCCTTTTATTGAGATTATATTTTTAAATATTAAAAAAAAAACTAGAAATGAAACAATTTTTGTAGGACCACATATGCGTCCTCTGGATCTCGGGGCCACATGTTTCGGATTCCAGACCTGCTGGTGCCCGATGGATGTTTGTAGTGGTTTGGAATCTGTTTTAAACCGTAGGTCCTGGTCTGATATGACAGTAGAGCGTTGGGAGCGTCTGATATAACAGTAGAGGCTGACAATCGCACTCCGTAAAAATAAAAGCGTTTCCTGTCTCGAAATCTGCCAGTCGGCAGACTGACCTTGATCCACTTTGGCTGTTGCGCCAATGAAAATTAATTTGGTTTGTCGCAAAAAAAAAATTTAAAGGGGATTTAAAGTTTAAGTTTAAAGTGGATTTCTAACCACAAACAAACATCCATGCCATCGCCAGGATTCGAACCTGAAGCAACAAAGGCCATGCCGCTAGCCAATTGGCAATCAGGCCGTGCGCCAGTGGAGATGAAGAAGTAGACATATGCATCCATTTAATGTGAATAGTTTTATACAGAAGATAAGTATGAGCAAAAATATTTTAAATCAAACATTCTAGTTAAAAGTTTTTGAAAAAATATGCCTTCCCATAAATAGTTTCAGAAGTATTTATCACATTTGTATTTTCTACCTAAATACGGTTTTCGAATTTTTTACATTGATAAAATAATAGTAAAATAGGCTTATTAATCCTTATCATATTTTATACCTTTCGTATAAAACTTCTTGAACCTTTTAACTAAATAAAAATGATTGAAAACTAAATTAATACAGTTTTTTTTAATTATCTTAGATTAAAATAGTTTTATAGTTTTTAATTATTTTAAATTAATAATTGTGAAGAATGAATTTTTTTTTTAAAATTAAACATATATTAAAATTTCTAAATTAATATATTTTATTTATAAAAATATATATTATGCTTATAAATTTAAATATTTAACATTAATTATACTTTGTTATATACACTTTTAATTAAAATAAAAAATTTCAGAAAATTGTTTAAAACCAATTATTATTTGAGTTTGAAATGACAAAAGACCTATACCAGTAAAATGATGTACACGTAGAGCTTAGAAAATTTTAGAAACATATAGTTATAAGGAAGAAAAAAAAATTAGATTCATTGAATAATAATGTTTGAATTTAGATATTTAAATTTAAATTTCACATTAAAAATAATTACTTTCAGTGAGTATAGATGGCGCAGTACGTCCAAGAAGTTTCTTTTTATAACGAAGAAGATATTGTGATGGCTTTGTTTATTTGCAAAAGCAGATTATGATTGATTAAATAATTAACTGAAATTAATTATTAAATTCAACATTTTTATAGATCGTTATAGCATTTATTACATACGTTTTAAATATTTAAAATTTTGCTATCATTTCAACATCTGTAAAAGAAGATAATAAAAAAGGAAACACTTTAAACACATAATATTATATATATTTTTCAATTCCTTCTATTAGCTCACATTCTCCCTATATATATATTGTTCAAATTTTCAATCGTTAATAAAATACTTTTTATTCATTCAAGTTCGATTCTAAGTGGATAATAATCTCAGATAGTAATTGCATACGTGCAAAATCTCGTCATGTCTGAAAACAGCGACTGCAGTAGATAAATGGATTCGAATCTCAGATAGTAATTGCATACGTGCAAAATCTCGAAATTTCTGAAAACAGCGACTGCAGTAGAGCCCTTAAGTGGATTCGAATCTCAGATAGTAATTGCATACGTGCAAAATCCCGAAATTTCTAAAATCAGCGACTGCAGTAGAGAACTTAAATAGATTCGAATCTCAGATAGTAATTGCATACGTGCAAAATCCCGAAATTTCTAAAAACAGCGACTGCAGTAGAGCCCTTAAGTAGATTCGAATCTCAGATAGTAATTGCATACGTGCAAAATCTCGAAATTTCTGAAAACAGCGACTGCAGTAGAGCCCTTAAATGGATTCGAATCTCAGATAGTAATTGCATACGTACAAAATCCCGAAATTTCTGAAAACAGCGACTGCAGTAGAGCCCTTAAGTGGATTCGAAATCTCAGATAGTAATTGCATACGTGCAAAACCCCGAAATTTCTGAAAATCAGCGACTGCAGTAGAGAACTTAAGTAGATTCGAATCTCAGATAGTAATTGCATACGTGCAAATCTCGTCATTTCTGAAAACAGCGACTGCAGTAGAGCCCTTAAATGGATTCGAATCTCAGATAGTAATTGCATACGTACAAAATCCCGAAATTTCTGAAAACAGCTACTGCAGTAGAGCCCTTAAGTGGATTCGAATCTCAGATAGTAATTGCATACGTGCAAAATCCCGAAATTTCTGAAAACAGCGACTGCAGTAGAGCCCTTAAGTGGATTCGAATCTCAGATAGTAATTGCATACGTGCAAAATCTCGTCATGTCTGAAAACAGCGACTGCAGTAGAGCCCTTAAATGGATTCGAATCTCAGATAGTAATTGCATACGTGCAAAATCCCGAAATTTCTGAAAACAGCGACTGCAGTAGAGCCCTTAAGTGGATTCGAATCTCAGATAGTAATTGCATACGTGCAAAATCCCGAAATTTCTGAAAACAGCGACTGCAGTGGATTCGAATCTCAGATAGTAATTGCATACGTGCAAAATCCCGAAATTTCTGAAAACAGCGACTGCAGTAGAGCCCTTAAGTGGATTCGAATCTCAGATAGTAATTGCATACGTGCAAAATCCGAAATTTCTGAAAACAGCGACTGCAGTAGATCTTAAATGGATTCGAATCTCAGATAGTAATTGCATACGTGCAAAATCCCGAAATTTCTAAAATCAGCGACTGCAGTAGAGAACTTAAGTAGATTCGAATCTCAGATAGTAATTGCATACGTGCATAATCTCAGAAATTTCTGAAAACAGCGACTGCAGTAGAGCCCTTAAATGGATTCGAATCTCAGATAGTAATTGCATACGTACAAAATCCCGAAATTTCTAAAACAGCGACTGCAGTAGAGAACAAAAGGCAAAAGTAGATTCGAATCTCAGATAGTAATTGCATACGTGCAAAATCCCGAAATTTCTAAAACAGCGACTGCAGTAGAAATAAGTGGATTCGAATCTCAGATAGTAATTGCATACGTGCAAAATCCCGAAATTTCTGAAAATCAGCGACTGCAGTAGAGCCCTTAAGTAGATTCGAATCTCAGATAGTAATTGCATACGTGCAAAATCTCGAAATTTCTGAAAACAGCGACTGCAGTAGAGCCTTAAAATGGATTCGAATCTCAGATAGTAATTGCATACGTGCAAAATCTCGCCAGTAGAGAAATTCTAAAAACAGCGACTGCAGTAGAGCCCATAAGTGGATTCGAATCTCAGATAGTAATTGCATACGTGCAAAATCCCGAAATTTCTAAAATCAGCGACTGCAGTAGAGCCCATAAGTTGGATTCGAATCTCAGATAAATTAAATAAAAAAATAAAATTCGAATCTAATAATTTTTCAAAATTTTAATCACTGCAAATGTAAAAAAATAAAATTAAAAAATCTGCATATTTTTTATGCATAATCTCGTGCAAACAAAAATGTCTGAAAACAGCGACTGCAGTAGAGCCCTTAAATGGATTCGAAACTCAGATAGTAATTGCATACTTTTTGCGATTTTTAAAATCCGAAATTTCGTGAAAACAGCGACTGCAGTAGATTTCTCGAAAGATAGTAATTGCATACGTGCAAAAATTCGAAATTTCTGAAAAAAATCATGAAATTTCATTTCTTATAAATAATCGATTACGTTTTGTGGTATTAAAATATTTTGTAGTGTTTTAAATAAATTTAATGAGTAAAATAAAATAAAAATATGATCGGTTTTGCCGATATGCAGGTTATTACATTTAAAATTTAGAATTTATTATAAAGGGCAAAATGCATAACAGCTAAACGCATAGTAATCTTAAAAAAAAAAAAAAACAGAATTCCAAACGTTTTACTATTATTTTTTTTTTTAAATATCATTTTCACTTTGAAATAAAATTGTCTTTACTTTCTACTAGATGAATTTTTACGTCATTATTTTTATTACTTTCGAAAATCATTTCTTATAAATAAAAGATTAATTTTTTGGGGTATTAAAATATTTTGTTGTGATTTAAATAAATTTAATGAATAAAGTAAAAATAAAAGGAAAATGAAAATACAATCGGCTGGAAGCGTTACCCGTAAAATTAAGAATTTAATGCAACAACAAACCGCATAACAGACATCTTAAAAATATAAAAACTATAGAATTCCAAACGATTTTCAAAAGGGATTTTTTTGAAAAATCTCAGTTTCTGAGGATCCTTTGAAAACATTGTCTTTGATTTCGCCAGACGATCTTTTAGAACAATTTTACATTATTTATTATTATATGATTTAAATAAATCATTTTGAATAAAATTAAAAATTAATTAAAATTAAATTGGTTTTTTACTTTCACTAGAAGATTCTTTAAAACAATTTTATATTATTTATTTATATAATTATTAACTCTCGAAAAAATTTAAATGAATATCATGTATATCAGTATTTAATAAAGAATTTTAAAAATATTATGTATATAAAAAGTTTGTGAAAGAAATTTAAAAACAAAATTACAGATGGCAAATAAAAATTTTTCCGAAATTGAAAGTGGTCAAGAAAGGCTCGAGCCCTATCTGTCCAAAACATTATCCATGACTTTATGTATAAATGAAAAAAAAAATAAATAAATAAATAAAATAAATAAATCAAAAATTAATTCAAACTTTTAATTTAATTTTTTCTTCGATATAAATGTAGGTCAGAACACTTTTGTGAGGAACCTAGTTCAAAATTCAGAGCTTTGTTGACGTTTTTGACAGAGAAAGAGGATAGATTAATTCTCTGAAATGCTCCTTGTTTTTGAGTAAGAAATCGAAGATCTCTGAATTATTTGTCCAAATTTGTGATTGAAAACCATGTTGTAATGTTGCAGGATTATTCATTTCTTTTAAATTGTTATAATTCCATAGTTTCAGCTTTGTTTTTGCTCAAGAAATTGGAAATGTCAGAATTATTCTTCAAAATGCTTGATACAAAACCGTGGTTGTAATGTTGCGGGTTATTCAAAATGAGTTAAAACTTGTCTGCCGTTTTAGTGCCAAATGACATCGGATCAAATGTATCTGAATTCGTAAAAAAATAACTACAGTGAATTTTTTTTTCCCTTCTGATAAATTGTTATAATCCATGGTTTTGAGAAAGTTTAAACAGTAAATAATAAAACACAATTTTTTACTGCAGTAGTTAATTTTACTATAATGGATTATTAAATTTAACATTCAAACTAACACTTCACTTAGTTGTCAGGTAAAGTATCAAAAATGAGTTGATTAGTAAATTTCAATTAAAAACATCTAAAAATTAGAAAATGTATTAAGTCACAAATGTTTTTTTTAATTCACCTTTGTTTTTTTAATTCGTATTCAATAAAATTAAGACAAAAAATATCTAATATTTTTATAACATTTTCAAATTTATATTTCTTGCATTTTTAGCAAAATTCCTAGACATGATGGCTTTATTTTATGTTTCTGAAAACAATAGTCAATTATTCATTGTAATAATTAAATTTAATAATTAATGTTCGTATTAATTTACAGTGACAAATGTCACAAAATGAAATACATTTTGTATTTCCCTTGATAAATCAGTAGTTAATACTTACATTTTTAAATTTCCGTCTAATCAAATTATTTCGACGAAATGTCCTAACATACGTCACTCCTATCCTGCAGGATACAAATTATCAAAAACAAACATTCAAATATCTTTTTGATTACTATTCAGAAGCCATGGAAATTGCATCACAAAACTGTTCTTTCATCGATTATGATTACTTATATCTACATCGTAAGAATTCGATTAATTTCCATTCGGTGCGAATTTGTCACATAAAAGAGATAAAAGATATAAAAAAAAAAGCTGTCACAAAAACAACTAAATTTAATTGCATATTACCTTCGAAGGAAAACAAACTTCCCTTTGGGGAAAAAAAAAAAAAAACGGAATAAAATCTAATCCAATAACGGCGTTCTACTACCTTACAAATTAGGCAAGATAGTGTCATTTTCTGACATAATTGTGTTATCGCTCGCAATTTTTTTTTTTTAAAAAATATTCATTTTATCTTTATTTCGGGATAATTTTATAATGTTTTACGCCTTTCTAAGAGGAAAATGCGTAGTAATTAAAAAAACATTGAACACAAACATTGTTATCGGCATACTTTGCCGTTTTTATGTAATCATAAATTGGAGTAATTCGAGTTAAATTTCTTAGAGGGAAAGTCTAGAAATACACACGGGTAACATCTTAAGCTGGGAAGGAGACACATTGCACCTCTAGGCTATTACCGCCCTAGTGTAACCAAGTACCAGGCAAAATTAAATATTCAGGATTTATTCTAGCATAGGACGAGTGGTAATTGCCAAGTTAAGCTCTTGATAAACGCCATCTAATGTATTAATGCGTCACGTTTCCTGACAATAATTCCATTAAAAGAGCGGCATTTTTTTCTCTGTGAGGTAAACATATTTGTTTCTTGTAGGAGCGTGCTTTAAGTAAATGAATTAAACTTTCTCCGAGCCTGTGAGCTGAACTATGTGGGGATATTTATGGAATTTTCGTTTAAGTACACATACACCGATGATGAAGTATTTCGTTTAAAAGAAATGAAAACATTCGTATTTTCTTTTTTTCGTTCGACTGCGAAGTTTTAAAAATATTTCTAGAAACTTTTGGAGTTTTGAAAGTTTACGTTAGAGAGTAATTTCTAATATTTTTTGTGTAGCATAGTAGTGAAAAGGTTGTTATTGATTTTGAATGACTGGCAGAGATATGTCAAATACGATGTTATCCAGGTTGCAAGAAGGAAAGCCTGAATAACATTAAAACTACCGCATCCACCTTTAGCTACCGCAATATTGTATGAATAAACGGATGGCAAAATTTCAGGGATTCCCATCTTCCACTCTATATTTTTGAAAGTTCATGACTGGGGGATTGCTATCAATATTCTGACCTCAAAGACTCACTTGGTCGTTTCAGCTAAATATATATATATACACTGAAGTGGCAAAAGTCATGGGATACCTCTTAATATCGTGTCGGCCCTCCTTTCGCCCGGCAAAATGCAGCAACTCGACGTGGCATGGACTCAACAAGTCGTTGGAAGTCTTCTGCAGGAATATTGAGCCATGCTGTCTCGATAGACGTCCATAATTGTGAAAGCGTTGATGGTGCAGGATTTTGGGCACGAACAGACCTCTCGATGATGTCCCATAAATGTTTGATGGGATTCATGTCGGGCGATCTAGGTGGCCAGATCATTCGTTGGAATTGTCCAGAATGTTCTTCAAACCAATCGCGAACAGTTGTGGTCCGGTGACATGGCGCATTGTCATCCATAAAAATCCCATCGTTGTTTGGGAACATGAAATCCATGAATGGCTGCAAGTGATCTCCAAGTAGCTGAACATAAGCATTTCCAGTCAATGTTCGGTCCAGTCGCACCAGAGGACCAAGTCCATGCCATGAAAACAGCCCACACCATTACGGAGCCACCACCAGCTTGAACAGTGCCTTGCTGACAGTTTGGGTCCATGGCTTCGTGGGGTCTGCGCCACACTCGAACCCTACCATCAGCTCTTACCAACTGAAATCGTGAGTCATCGGACCAGGCCACGGTTTTCCATTCATCTAGGGACCAACCAATATGCTCACGTGCCCACAAGAGTCGCTGCAAGCGATGTCGTTCTGTCAGTAAAGGCACTCGAGTCGGTCTTCTGCTGGAATAGCCCAAGAAAGCCAAATTTCTCCGCACAGTTCTAACAGACAAGTCCCTTGTACGTCCCACATTGATTTCTGCGGTTATTTGACGCAGTGTTGCTTGTCTGTTAGAATTTACGACTCTTTGCAAATGTCGCCGGTCTCGGTCGTTAAGTGCAGGCGGTCGACCACTGCGCTGTCCATGGTAGGATGTTATGCCTGAAATTTCATACTCGACCCACTCTTGACACAGTGGATCTAGGAATGTTGAATTCCCTAACGATTTCCGAAATGGCATGACCCATGCGTCTAGCTCCAACTAACATTCCGCGTTCAAAGTCTGTTAATTCCCGCCGTGCGGTCATCATCACGTCAAAACCTCTTCACATGAATAACTTGAAAAGAAATGAAAGCACTGCGCATTTATACCTGTTCTACGCGATGCTATTGCCATCTGAAAATTTGCATATTGCTATCCATGACTTTTGTCACTTTTCAGTGTATATATATATATATATAGGGGGCCTGATGGCTGAGTGCCTAGATCTCGGTGCCATAAGTTTCGAGTCGAGTCCGATGTTCCATGAAAGTTTGAACTGGAAATCTCTAAAGGATGGGTGTTTGTTCGGAATCCACTTGATACTTTAGGTTCCGCAGTAGTATAACTGTAGAGTGTCGAGCGTAATGCTGACATCCCTAATCCGCAAAGAGAAAACATCTCCTGTCTCGAAATTTTCCAATAGGCACACGGCTTTGGCCCACCATGGGGCTGCTGAGTGCCAATGAAGAAGATAAACACACACAAATAAACATATATTTAAATATATAATCATTATCGTTATTCATGTTTCTCCTAATGTTATTATTATAGTTATTAATTCGTGATCTAAAGGAGAATCGAGAAATATCAGTATTATTTTTGCTCTGTCCAGTATTATTATATAATTAGTGTTTATTTTATGTTTTTTTTTTTAAATTTAATAGTTTATAATTTTCAGCATTCTTTTATTCCTAAAACACTATATTTTCTTTATTATATACATCAGGGAGCCTGATAAATATTTAATGTGAATTCTGAAATTTTGTTTGCCAAATAATTTTAGCGTTGATTTTTTTTTCTCAAACGTTTTTTTTTTAAGGCAATATTTTTAGAATAAAACTTTCTGTACATTTTGTCTTGAAATGTTTTCATGAATAAATTAAAATACATAATTATTGAATTGTATTCAAATTATTTTAAATAATATTGATGCTGTAATTGATCTACATTTTTATAAAAATAGTTAAATACATAATAACTACAATGATTATTAGTTTTCTTCATTTCTTATTGTTTTTTTAAAATAGGAGAATGTCATTTTCAAAGGATGAATTAAACACTGGAGTTCCAATTCTGATCCACAAAATATAAATGTCAGCAGGAGAAGGGGATAGTTCCATTTCTCTTCCTACAATCTGACTATTCGCTACGGTAGAAAAGACCTCTCGAAGAGCTGCGCCATTTTCTTTCTAAGGAGAGAGTGGAATTGTTAAAAGTTTGAAGTTCGGATAACTGTAACTGTATCTCCAGATTTTTTTTTTATAGAACGATCGCACAAGAAAAAGGATGTTATGAAAGGACGTCGGATAAAAAAAAGGTCTTGAAATATATATATATATACTTGAAATTTTCAGACGAATCACAATAATCCTACAACTTTTAAAGTATTTTATATTTAAAAGATCAAATATATTTTTATTTGAACAATACTGATATATTGCTAAATCGTTTTCAGATTTTTATAATAGGAATATCGTTTCCAAATTTTTATATCGTTTTCAAATTTTGTGATATTTATTTGAATTTATTTAGGGATTTATTTAGGATTGTATAGAAAGACGTCACCTAAAAAAAGAAGCTTACCTTGAAATACATATATATATATATATATTTATATTTAAAATTTTCATATGAATACAATAATCTACAACTTTTAAAGTATCTCATATGTAAATGCTCGAAAAGAATTTTTTTGAATATTACCAATATATTCCTACATCGTTTTTAAAATTTTATAATATTTATTTGAACAATATTAATATATTTCAAAATCGATTTCAAATTTTTATAATATTTATTTGAGCAATATTAATATAAATATTACTAAATTGTTTTCAAATTTATATATTATTTATTTGAACAATACTAACATATTTCTAAAACGGTTTCAAATTTTTATCTATTTATTTGAACAATTCTAGTATATTTCAAATATTTTTTTGAACAATACTACATTTCTAAATTGTTTATAAATTTTTATAAAAGGAATATCGTTTTTAATTTTTTATAATATTTATTTAAATAATACTAATATATTTCTAAATCATTTTCAAATTTTTATAAAATTTATTCGAACAACATTAATATAAGTATTTCTAAATTGTTTTCAAATTTATATAATATTTATTTGAACAATACTAACATATTTCTGAATCGTTTTCAAATTAGAATATATTATTTGAACAATAGTAATATATTTCTTAATCGTTTTCAAATATTTATATCATTTTCAAATTTTTATATCGTTTTCAAATTTTATAATATTTTTTAAAATATTACTAATATATTTCTGAATAGTTTTCAAATTTGTATAATAGCGTTATAAAAATAATGGTAGATGTAATAAAAGCAAATTATTTTTATTTATTCTTCATCTAAAAATTGGCATTAAAAACATGACAAAAATTTTTAGTTCTACAAATAAGCATTCTAACTCTTTAAAACTATATTTATGGGACTTAAATTAGAATTTATAGATGAGATTTATTTCAACATGTTTAAATGAAATGACTATTTATATAGACATAAATGATCAATTTTGATACACATATCCTCAATTGCAGCATGATATGTTTTGTACTCAGAAAATATTCAATCATAAAAAAGCAGTTGAAAATTAAAGCATAAGAAAACTGTTAGAGATTCAAATCTCTATGTCTTATAAATAAAGCTTATGAAAAGAGCATGATAATTTCATTAAATATATCGTCTTTAGACGTTTGAGACTATAAATCGAGTAGGCAGATAAAGATCATTGAAATACATAGAAAAAAAAACATTTTCTTGGATCTATCACGTAAATTTCATGCTTTTTAAAGTGATATTTTTTAAAATTCATCTTCCCAATTCATATCGATTTTTCTACTGGAAACAATTTGAAATAAAATGATTAATATGTATTAAAACTTTTGAATGTAACTAAACAGCAATTTCAGTCAGTTCTTCCAATTTTTTACCTTTTGATAGTATAAAATGATTAAATTTTACCTTAATACTAACTTGATCGCCTTTAAATATTTAACGCATTATACAATTTTTTAATATGAATACTTCCGCAAGTTTGAGATATCCTTGTTTAATTGATTTATTTTCTAATGCATTCATAAAATATTGCTCCACAATTTATCATCTAGATCTAAATGCATGCATTTGATAGCTTATTTATATAATAGCAATTATATAGAATTCATAGATTTAATATTGCAACCATGAGTGCTTATAGATTCAGGACTTATATAGAAAAAATATATCAAAAAATTGTAATAGCCCGTTAATTGAACGACGGTTACCATAGCAACTAAATATCAAAGCAAGACTGTATTTACCAGTTCAGATCTTCGATGTTTAATCAGACAGGTCGTACGGTTTATAGATAGCTTATGCAGAATTCCACACAAGCCGGGAACGTGATTTAAGGTCTCAGAGCTTCCATGTTGATTCATGGCAAGGGATCATCCGACTGAATAGAACTGCAATATTTTTCCATATTACAACTTTTCTGCAAACATCAGCACTGCGCAATTCAAAAGGTATAACTTTTCAGCAGAAAAGCTTCCATTACAGCTGTAGCAGAAAAGAAGAAAAAAAAAAAAAAAAAAAAAACGTATTTTTACGAATCTTCTATGAATTTCGTGAAGGCGTATGGTTGGATTTTTAGTGTACTTTACAGGCTATTTTTTTATACAGAGCATAAATCTACGGACGCGTGAAAGTATATATTTATATTTTTCAGACATACAGTTAGGGTTTTTGGCGATGTTTTTCCTACTTTTTTTCCGTTGGGGAAAAATGAACGGGATTTTTTTTTTTTTTTGAAGAAAGAACTCTGGTTTTCTGTAACACTTTCAGGGATGTGTTCCAAAGGGCGACGGTATTGACATAGGAAGTAACTTTCCCGTCTGTCCAGTCCTGTTGCTCTAAAAGTTCTACGGAAATTTTGAGTTTTCTTCAAAATGTATTCTCGGCGGATAAATATGAGGCTTTTCTTTAGTCACATTTATCATTTTTAAGAGTAAATTTTCTTATCTAGGTTTGTTGTTGTGGAAAGCAAAATTTGTTTGGGAAGGATTTTATTTTACAAGTTCTGCAATCTTTATATTGATATCCCAGGTGTTTTGGGAAAAATTTCTAGAATTCAAAAGTTTATGAAATACTTTAGAATTGAAATGTAAATGTGATATTATTATGTTTTCTACGTATAGATAATTTATTAGTTTAGTAATTATTATAACTGTTTTGATAATCTCAAAATTATTCATTAATCTGATAAATCTCTTGACGCGAATTATCAACCGCCGATTACAATCTATGAATTTTCATTTTAATTTTTTTTTGTAAAATGATATTTTTAGTCGGCATATTTTATTGATAAAACCCTTCTGTATATTTTTCTCATAGCACTATTTGCCATCAAAAATTAAAATACATAAATAAAGAACTGTGTTCAAGTTATTTTACAAAATAATCATGATGCTATAATCGATCAATGTTCCTATAAAAATTATTGAATATATATAGTAATTACAATGACCTTTTTTCCATTTCTTATTGCTTTTCTAAAATAGAAGAATGCCATTTTCAAAGATGAATAAAACACTGGTGTTCCAATTTTTGATCTACAAAATATAAATGCCAGCAATATTCTGAAACAATTTTGTTTGCCTATTATGCAAGAAGAAAAGGGGATATTCTCAAGTCTGCCTACTCGTTACGGGAGAAAAGACCTCTCGATAGCTGCGCCATTTTCTTTCTAAGGAGAGAGTTGGATTATTAAAAGTTTGAAGTTCGGATAACTGTAACTGTATCTCCAGGTTTTTGTGTAGAACGATAACACAAGAAAAGGAACTGTATAGAAGGAACGTCGCATAAAAAAGAAGCTTAGCTTGAAATATATATATATTTAAAATTTTCAGATGAGTCACAATAATCTACAACTTTTAAAGTATTTCATATTAAAAGCTCAAATAGATTTTTATTTGAACAATACGGATATATTTCTAAATCGTTACAATTTTTTATAATAGGAACATTGTTTCCAAATTTTTATAATAGTAATATCATTTTCGATATTTTTGTTATGCTAAATTTTAAAATTACATTTATGCGATTAAAATTAAAATTTGTAGATGGAATTTATTTTGAAACGTTTCTATGAACTAATCATTTATATAGTCACAAATTGTCAATTTAAAACATATATATTCATATACAGCATGATATATTTTGTACTAATAAAATATTCAGTCAGGACTCGGCAAAAAAAGCAGTTGAAAATTAAAGTGTAAGAAATTGTTAGAGATTCAAAACGCTATGTCTTCTTACAATAAGAGCATGATAACTTCTTTAAATATATCGTTGTTAGACTTTTGAGACCCTATATCAAATCGCGTAGTAGGCAAAGATACTTGATATAAAATAATGTAGTACATTTTCTAGGATCTACCATGTAAATTTAATGTCTTCAAAACAATATTTTTTTAATTCTCTTTGACAAACATATTAATTTTTCAACTTGAATTTTTTGCTATGAGCGAAATAAATTTATTAATATGTATTAAAACTTTTTAACGTAACTTCAATACAAATTTCTGACAGCTCTACGAATTTGAGTGCCTTTTGATCGCATAAAATGATAAAGTCCTGTCCAAATACTAACTAAAAAATTCCATGCATTTTACAGTTATTTTAATATAGATTTTTCGCTAGTTTGCGATATCTTTCTTTAATGGATTTATTTCCTATTAAGGCTTCGCAATTTAATATCTAGATCGTTATGCATGCATTTAATAGCTTATTTATATAACAGTAATTATATAGACCGAAAGGGGTCTGAATGGCCGAGTGTGTAACGCTCTGGCACTCGGTGTAACAGGTTTCGGGTTCGTGTCCCGGCGGTGCCATGGATGTTTGTAGTGACTCGGAATCCACTTTACGCCATAGATCCCGGTCTCATATGACTGTAAGAGCGACAAGAGTAGAAGTCAGACTTCTACCTACGGGGTGCTCTATCAGAACAGAAGCTACACCCCTCTTCCCTCCTTCCATGAGGTATGCCAACAACAACAACATATAGATCTTTAAGCAGGCATTAGATAGATTATTTATATAATAGTAATTATATAGAACCCATCAATTTAATATACCAACTATTAGTGCTTATAGATTCAGCACTTATATAGGAAAATATCTCAAGAGATTGCAAAAACCGTTAATTGAATGACGGTTACCATAGCAACATGATATCAAAGCAAGTCTATATTTATCAGATTAGATCTTCGATGTTTAATCAGACAGGTCGAACGGTTTATAGATAGCTTATGTAGAATTCCACACAAGCCGAGAACGTGATTTAAGGTCTCAGCGCTACCATGTTGATTTATGGCACAGGGATCATCCGACTGAATAGAACTGCAATATTTTTCCATATTCCAACTTTTCTGCAAACATCAGCACTCCGCAATTGAAAAAGGTAAAACTTTTCAGCAGAAAAACTTACATTACCGCTGCACTAAAAAGAAAAAAAAAAAAAAAAAAAACCCCGTATTTTTACGAATCTTCTGTGAATTTCGTCAAGGCATTGGCTAGATTTTTAGTGTATTTACAGGGTAGTTTTTTTATGTAGAGCATAAATCATACGGACGCGTGAAAATATATATTTATATTTGTCAGAGATACAGTTAGAGTTTTTGGCGATGTTTTCCCTACTTTCTTCCCTCTAGGGAAAAATGAACGGGTTTTTTTAAGAAAGAACACTGGTTTCTGTAACACATTCAGAGGTTTGACCCAAGGGTGACGGCATTGAGATAGGAAGTAACTTTCCCGTCTGTCCAGTCCTGTTGGTCTAAAAGTTGTAAAGAAATTTTGAGTTTTCTTCAAAATGTATTCTCGGCGGATAAATAGGAGGCTTTTCTTCATTCACATTTATCATTTTTAAGAGTAATTTTTTTTTCTATGTTTGTTGTTGCAGAAAACGAAGTATGTTTTAGAAGGATTTCATTTTAAAAGTCTGAAATCTTTATATTGATGTCACCATGTATTTTGTGAAAAATGTTTAGAATTCATCAATTTCCGAAATACTTTAGAATTGAAATGTATAGCTGATATTATGTTTTTTTTATGTATATATAATTTATTATTTAGTAATCATTACAACTGTTTTGATGATTTCAAAAATAATCAATAATCTGATAAATCTCTTGACTAGAATTTTAAACCGCCGATTACAATTATGATTTTTCTTTTTAATGTTTTTTTTTTTATAAAATAATATTTTTAAGTCGGCATATTTTATGGATAAAATCCACCTGTATATTTTTCTCAAAGAACTATTTGCCATCAAAAAAATTAAAATACATAAATAAAAGAACTGTGTTCAAATTATTTTACAAAATAATCATGATGCTATAATCTATTAATGTTCCTATAAAAATTATTGAATATATATAGTAATTACAGTGACCTTTTTTCCATTTCTTATTGCTTTTCTTAAATAGAAGAATGCCATTTTCAAAGATGAATAAAACACTCGAGTTCCAATTTTTGATCTACAAAATATAAATGTCAGCAATATTCTGAAACAATTTTCTTTTGCCTATTACGCAAGAAGAAAAGGAGATAGTATTCGTCTTTTCCTACGATCTCACTGCTCGTTACGGGAAAAAGACCTCTCCATAGCTGCGCCATTTTCTTTCTAAGGAGAGAGTTGGATTGTTAAAAGTTTGAAGTTCGGGTAACTGTAACTGTATCTCCAGTTTTTTTATAGGACGCTCGCACAAGAAAAAGGACGGTATAGAAGGAAATCGCATAAAAAAGAAGCTTATATTGAAATATATATATCAATATAATAATCATTTAAAATTTTCAGCTGAGTTTAATAGTCTACAACTTTTAAAGTATTTCATATTTAAAAACTCAAACAGATTTATATTTGAACAATGCTAATATATTTCTAAACCGTTTTCAAATTTTTTTAATAGGAATTAATATATATTTTCAAATTTTTATATTATTTATATGAACAATACTAATATATTTCTAAATCGTTTTCAATTTTTATAATTTTTATTGAACAATACTAATATTAAATTTCTATATGGTTTGCAAATTTTTTTAATAGCGTCATAAAAAAATGGCAGATATAATAAAAACAAATGAGTTTTATTCATTGTTCATCCAAACATCGGCATTTAAAACATGACATAATTTTAAGTTCTACAAATATTCATCCTAACTCTAAAAATTAAAACTGCATTTAGTGTTTTAAATTGACATTTAAAGACGAAGTTTATTTCGAAATGTTACCAAGAAATAACCATTTATATACTCACAACTGGTAAATTTTGGTACATAATTGTTCAATTACACCATGATATATTTTGTACTAATAAAATGTTCTATCAAGACTTGGTAGTTAAAATTAAGGCCTAAGAAAATTGTTACAGTTTCAAAACACAATGACTTCTGATTAAAGCATACGAAAAGAGCATGATAATTTCTTTAAATCTATCGTCATTAAACTTTTGAGACCATAAATCGACCAAGAAGATAAACATCATTGAAAAAACATAGTATAAAACATTTTCTTTGATCAACCATGTAAATTTCATGCTTTTAAAGTAATATTTTGTTAAATTTTCTTTCATAATTCATATTATTTTTTGAATAATTCAAATAAAATTATTAATATGTTTTATAACTTTTTAAGGAAAATTTAATAGAAATTTATGTTAGTTCTTTCATTTTTTTGCCTTTCGGCAAAAAAAAAATGTTCAAATACCAATTTGATTACCTATAAAAATTCAATGCATTAGACGATTATTTTAAGATAGATTTTTCACAAGTTTGCTATATATTTTATTGGATTTATTTCCTAATAGATTCATAACATACTACTGGAAAATTCAATATCTAGATCTATATGTATGCATTTGGTAGCTTATTTAAATAATTGTAAATATAGAGTGAATCAATTTAATATAGCCTCTTTGAGTGCTTATAGATTCAGGATTTATATAGGAAAATATCTCAAGAGATTGCAATAGTCCGTTAAGGGAATGACGGTTACCACTGCAACTGGATATCAAAGCAAGTCTATATTTACCAGTTCAGATCTTCGACGTTTAATCAGACAGGTCGTACGGTTTACTGATACCTTATTCCACACAAGCCGAGAACGTGATTTAAGGTCTCAGCGCCTCCATGTTGATTTATGGCACAGGGATCATCCGACTGAATAGAACTGCGATGCCTTTTTCATATTCCAACTTTTTGCAAACATCAGCACTCCGCAATTGAAAAAGGTAAAACTTTTCAGCAGAAAAACTTGCATTACAGCTGTAGTAAAAAGAAGAAAAAGTAAAAAGAACAAAAAACCCCCTCATTTTTACGAATCTACTGTGAATTTCGTCAAGGCGTAGGCTGGATTTTTAATGTATTTTACAGAGAATTTTTTATATAGTGCATAAATCTACGGACGCGTGAAAGTATATATTTATATTTGTCAGAGATACGGTTAGAGTTTATGGCGATATTTTCCTCCTTTTTTTCCCCCTCTAGGAAAAATGAGCTTTTTTGAAGAAAAGAACTCTGGTTTTCTGTAATACATTCAGAGGTTTGTCCCAAAGGGTGACGGCATTGACATAGGAAGTAACTTTAACGTCAGTCCAGTCCTGTCGGTCTAAAAGTTGTAAAGAAATTTTGAGTTTTCTGAAAATGTATTCTCGGCGAATAAATATGAGGCTTTTCTTCATTCACATTTATCGTTTTTAGGAGTAGATTTTTTTCTATGTCTGTTGCTGCGGAAAGCGAAGTATGTTTTGGAAGGATTTTATTTTACAAGTCTGCAATCTTCATATTGACGCCCCAAGTATTTTGTGAAACATTTCTAGAATTCAAAAACTTCGAAATGCTTTAAATTGAAATTTAAAGCAGATATTATTAGGTTTTTCTGGAAACAGGTTTTAAAGTATTTGTTTTTAGTATTCCAACCTTCTTTGTAAAATTGATGCCAGATTGGCATTTTAATTGTCTCGACGACTCGTGGAAAGTGGTGAACTAGAAGAAAGAAAGGCTTTGGTTCGAAATCAATGTAAGCGTCAATTGCAGTCGCTGATTTCAATCAGAAAGAGAATCGACGATGATTGTGGGAACATGTGTAAAGCGTCTCTTGATTGACTAGGTGGGAGTTTTCAAGTTTTTATCCCATGCGACACGTAAATGCAAGATAATTATGTTTGCTAGACGGTAGGGATGGGTCTGATGGCAGAGTGACTAGCGCTCTGTTGCTCAGAGCCACAGATTTCGTTAATTCGAGTCCGGGCGGTGCCATAAATGTGTGCTGTAGTTCGAAATCCACTTTAAACCGTAGGCCATGGTCTAATATGACTGGAGTGACAGATCAATTCCATTAGAATAAACACTAATTGCATGCAGCATAAATATCCACAACACTGATTATCTGCTGTCATATGTGAGTGATAGGTTATTATTACATATTTGTTAAGGAATGTGCATTCTTTTCCCCTGGGAATGTAAATGGTATATCTCTTCTCGTGGGGAAAAAGTCTACACTATTCTTTATTTTATCATGCCTAAATAAATATTAAGTTACTGCTCTTTTTTTTTTTTTTTTTTTTTTAAATTATCTCGTTCTGTTCGATTTCTCATTTTTTATTCCATATAATTCTATTTATTTTATGCCTGAGAACAAATCGAACGGAAATGCGTTTTCAAATTTACATAGAACAAAAAGAGCAAAAAAGAAGAAAAAGCATTTTCTGCAAAAAGAAAATTTAAATCTCGTCATTCAAATAAAACTCTTCATTCTACTCTTACAAATAATCAGGTGCAAACCGATTTTGTTTGCACAACTTTTCTGCAACACATTTGTCTTGGATTCCCAGACGTATCACTCGCCAGGATAATAAAAGATTCTTTTATTGTCATTTTTACACCTGTTTACTGACTTTCCGATGAAGAACAAAGAAATCAATAAACCTATAATTAATTAAATTTGAGCCAAACACTGTTTACCTTCTCTGAAGGGAATTCTAAAATGATCTTGCTTACAAGTTTTTGCTAAACGATTTGCTTTTTTAAAAAATGAAGTTTCGAGACTGGCTGTGGCAAAAGGTAAATAGCCCGCCATTTTGTTTTATTTCTGTTTCTGAAGTTCGAAATCTTTGCTTTTGTTCTGAATTTGCGTTCGTTTGTTTGGGAAAAGTGTTCTTTGGAATAAATTAATCTTTTTTTTTTTTTTTCTTTTTAATTTGTTAATTCACCATCTTTGTGATTTTTATTTTGTATAAAATAGTTCTAAGGATATTCAAATTCGATTTATATTGTAATAAAATTTATTCCAATAGCTGTGAAATGGAACAAAATAGAATATATTTTATGTATTTATTATTTCCATTCTTTTATTTTAATTGAAAATAATTGTAGTGAAATATTGTAGTGTATTTCTTTCTTATTTTTTTTCCTTTTTCTAAAAAAAATTATGTATAAAAACATAAAAACTATAAAAACATAAAAAATAAGATTTTGCAAACAAAAAGTTATAAAACATGTTTTCATGGAAATGAATTTTATGAAAAATAAAAAATAGAATATTTTAAAAATATAATTGAAGTTTCAAAATATTTTCTTAAATGAAAATAATCATTTTCAAAGCACTTATTGCATTCAGGAATTAATATTGACATCCTAAATACATGCAATCTATAACTTTCAACTACTTGTAGCAAGATTTTGTATTGCTTGCTACCAGGTCTATTTGTGTAATCTAGGTTATCTTCTAGCTAAGGTCTATAATATATGAAAAAAATAATATTTCATTTAAATGAAATAAAAAAAGAATTTTTGATATGCTTAATTACTATTGGCTTTTCAATACACATAGACAGAAAGAGTTCTCTAGTTGTATTGCTTGCTACTAGTCCTCCATGATATTAATTATTAGTTTTCTTGGAATATATCAGTCCGATGGAAAATCTGTTAACTTTTTTCTAACAACTCTTTTCAAAACTTTAATAGAAATTTTATGTATAAAATAATATCCTTCATTTAAATAAACAGAAAAGGTTTTTTCATGTGTTCTTCTAATTACAAAAATATTTTCAATACACATAGACAGAGTTCGTCAGTTGCATTACTGTCTACTAGGTCTATGCAGGCTATCTCAATTAGCTGCTATATAGCTCTATATTTTATACAGAAAATAATATCTCTTGTTTAAAAGAAACAAAACATTATTTTTGTATATTACCTTTTAATTACATTGGAATATTACAATACACATAGACAGAAAAGATCGTCAGTTGATATTTAATTCATTAAAGGGAATCCAAACAAGACGTGATATAACATTAAAAAAATAACATTTATTATAAATTTAATTTAATTTTTTGAAAATAATTGAAATATGTTATGTTTCATTTACAGACACGTATAATTTTTTTAAATATTTCTTACCAAAGATAAGAATTAGATGATATCAAAAAAGAGTATGGTTTCTCCAAATTCCTTTGTCTAAATTAATTTTTTCCAAGAGTATCTTCACAGTACTTCATATATATATATATACAGCCTTATTTAGAAACTTGAACACAAAATACTTCAAGGAATTCTTGCTAAAATTATTATCTTACAGCTAAGTGACAAATAGGCTTAAGGCACTATAAACAAAACCGAAACTGCTAGCTGTAACATCTTCAAAATTTTCAACTCCAACCGATCTCTTGATGAAAAATACGATTCTGGCTCTTCCCTCCACCCCGTTAAGACACTCACAGTCCTCTGGTTCCCTTCACCATCCTTTTCAAATAAGCTGGCGATTTATGTAAGTTGCCGGATTTGACTAAGCAATTTATGACGTTAATTTATCTAACACGTTTTAATAAGACCAGATTTGGCGACAAGATTGCAATGGTGTGAAATATGGGACGCCAACAGGACGCCCGGCGACCACCAAATCATTCCCGCTCTGTCTTATAAACAAAAAAAGAAATACCGCCATGCCGGTTTAGAAGCCACATTTCACCTCCAGTAGCGAGAAATTATGAACGACCTCCCCGAGAAACACATTTCTTAGGGATGTTTGGAATTGCTGTCTCATTCGACAGCGGGCATGATACACGGGCTTGGCTGATAGGATTAAGACACGTCATTTTGGGAGTACAGGAGGGTGCATTCCGTGGATTATGTTACATGGTGTCCGAGATTCTTTGCCAAGCATAAATGGAGTTTAAAAGAAAAATGGAGGGTCTTTGGGATCTTTATAAGTGCATTGTATACGTTTACTTTATCACAACGACCATTTCTTACTAACGTATAATATGTTCTGCGGCACTATTTATAAACTATCACTGTATGCATGCTTTTACCACACGAAGTAAATTAAATAGTTTAATTCATAAAAACGTATGAGAGTTTTATATCAGAAAATGGAAATAAATAATATGTGAAATAAATAAAGTATGTAAAACGAATTACATTTAAATAATTAAGAGAATTTATTTAGAGAAATAATTATTAATTAAAAATACATCTAAAAACAAATAACAAACAGCACATATCTGTAATAGACAGTTCGTTTTTAGTGGTTCAGAATCCACGTTAAACTGCAGGTCCCTGTTTAATAAGCCCGAAGTGTGCAAAAAATGACCGTGGAGCGACAAATCAAACCAAACCTATACAATTCTTAATCTCCTTGTCAAAATTAATTTACCCTCTTCATCAATTTCTATCAATATTATTCTTTTCATTTCCTATTTGCGCGTGTTTTCACGGACACTACAAGCCCTATACCAGGGTACAATTATAGTAAAATTACCAACAAATATGTTCCTTTGGTATTAATTTAACCTTAAATTTCTATTAACAAGAAGCACGTGTTTCTAACAGACAGTTGTCAACTTTGTAATCAGATATTTTAATTTGATTTCCAATATCAACACCTTTTGATTATTTTTTTTTTCATCGATTCGCTCCTTTGATAAAGATACAATCTTTTTTTAACGAATTTACATAAATCTCAAGTGTTCTGATAATATGAATACATATATGTATTATTGTATGTATTTTTGTAGTTTTTATTAGGTACCGAATAGCTTAAAGCATAATTTTAAAGTATGTGAAACGATAGTATATGAAGTTTATCGATTCGCTCCTTTGATAAAGATACTATATTTATTCAACGAATATTTTTATGAGAATGTTTGTCAGTTTAAATGCATCCATCTTTAAACAGGAAAGTATACTCATCTCATTTTTATGTTTTCAATTTTACAAGTTTAATATCTTAACATATACCCCCTTACGCCAATATTTAAAGTAAACAAACTCAATTTCCGGGAACTGTTAATTCATTAGTTTTTTTTTTTTTGAAAATAATTAATAAAGTTATGAAATACTTCTAATTAATTTAGACGACCTATTGATACATAGAACGAAATAAATTTTATTAAAAATAATTTAACAGGTGCAAGTTTCACGGATATGAAGCTGAAAAATATTCTATACGTTTGTAACCAATAACACTTCAACTCCAAGAGGGGGGTATTCTAGTGAAAGAGGGCACATTTCACTTCAGTTCTACCTCCTAATTCCCCACTTCCCCCTGATAAATAAAGGCAATCTTTAAAAATAATATTTAGTAATGATAGTATTTGAAGTTTATCGATTCGTTCCTTGATTAAGATACAATCTTTATTCAACAAACTTTCAGAAATCCTACGAGCTTTGGTAATAGTATGAATGCACATCTGGTAGTGCGATTTCACATATATTTCCACTGTTTTATGTATTTTTGTAGTTTTTATTAGGTACCGAATAACTTAAACTAATTAACTAATATTAAACTTTAACTAATATTAAAGTAAATGAAACGATACTATTTGGAGTTTATCAATTCGTTTATTGATAAAGATACAATCTTTATTCAACGAATTTACAGAAATCCCTAAGAGTTTTGGTAATATGAATATACATTTGGTAACGCAATTTCTCATATAATTCCACAGTTTTAGGTGTTTTTGTAGTTTTGATTAGACACTGAATAATTTGAAGGATAATTTTAATGTAAATGAAGTTATAGTATTTGAAGTTTGTATCTCTATCAAGGAACGAATCGATAATCTTTAGTCAACGAATTTGCAAAGATCGCACGAGTTTTGGTACACATACGTATGGAATAATGTATACACATTTTTGTAATGCGATTTCATATATATTTCTGCTGTTTCATGTCATTCTATGGCTTTAATTAGGTATCGAATAACTTGAAATATAATTTTAAAAAGTAAATTAAGCGATAATATTTCTCGATTCTTCCTTGATACAACCTTTATTCAGCGAATACTTTTATTAAAATTTTTGTCAATTTAAATATATACATCTTTGGAGAAACTCCCTTTCAATTCTACAAATACAGTATTATAACATCTAAGCCTTTACACAAATATTCAAAGCAAACAAACTCAAGTTCAGATAATTCTTAATTCATTAGTAATATCCGAAAAGAATTCATAAAGGGAAGAACTGCTACTAATTAATTTAGAAGACCTATTCATACAATGAATTTTATTAAAAATAATTTCACAGATCCAAGTTTCAATGGATATAAACCTGAAAACTTTCCTATAAGCTTAATCAATACCACTTCAAATCCATTTCAGTGAAAGAGAACACATTTCACTTCAGTTCACCCTCCTCATTCCTCACCTCCCGCTAATAAATAAAGGCACCAACAGTTGCATTTCACGCTTTCAGTGTTAAGTAAATGGTAACATCCGGTTGAGAGAGCCAATGAAAACATGCCATCCATGAATGAGCGTCCGATCGTTTCCATGGCAACGACGTCCTAGACTCTCCAATGCATCCTTGTCTATTCCAAGACATCTAGATGCGATGTATTGAATCGCAAGTTGTTCGCATCGTAAATTTCGTCTCAAGAGAATAGGTGTGTGAAGGGGTTTCCAAACACAGTTTATTGAATGAATGGTATGAAATGTGATATACGAGGAACTTCCGTTTCACATACATCAGTGGCTTGTGTAGGATAATGACGCCTGAGAGAAAAGACGTCGTCATCATGGTTACGGAAGTGTATTTGCAGAAAGCTAATAAATAACTGTTTGCATTTATTTTTTTGTATGAAAGCGGTTGTATTAGTTATTTTAGCAATTATTTTTAGTACGAAGTTTAAGTAGCAGAGAAGACAAATGTGATAATGATAATTTCAAAGAATATTTTTAACATAATTTAAATTTCATGTAGAGCACTTTTTTTAAAATATTGCTTTTTCAAAATTATAGAAAAAAATTATATTTATAAAAGCAATTTATTATTATGTTAATACTAATACTACAAATAAATTAATTTTTATAGGACCACATATGCATCTTCTGAAGCTCTGCGCCACAGGTTCGGAATTTACTTTAAACCGTAGGTCCCGGTCTGATATGATAGAAGATCGTTGCGCGTAGATCTGATAACCGTACCCCGTAAAAAAAGAAAAGCTTCTCCCGTCTCGAAATCTGCCAGTAGGTAGACTGGTCTTGGCCCACCATGGGGCTGTTGCGCCAGTGAATATTGGTTTGGTCATCTACTGTCATTTTTGGCACATTTTAGGCTAATTATATCAGATCTACAGTTTAGCGTGGATTCAGAACCATTAACAAACATTCATACCACCGCCAGGATTCGAACCTGAAGCAATAGGCTAGAGCGCTAGCCAATTGAACGTCAGGCCGCACGCCAATGAAGAAGAAGACATATGCATCCATTTAATGTAAATGTTTTGATAGAAAATATAAGAATGATACAGGAATATTTTAAATGAAACATTCTGGTTAAAATACTTTTGCAAAAATAGAACTTTGATAAATAGTTTCAGAAATATTTATCGTCTATATATTTTTATTCAAATATTGTTTTGGAATTTTTACTTTAACAACTTAATAGTATAATAGATCTTATCAGAAATGAAACAATAATTCATATTTTTTAAAGCAATGCATTTTTCTATGATAAATGCTTATTATGGGGCCTGGCTGGCCGAGTGTCTAGCGCTCTGGCGTTTGTTGCCACAGGTTTCGGGTTCGAGTCCCGACAGTGCCATGGGTGTTTGTAGTAGTTCGGAATCCACTTTTAAGCCGTAAGTCCTGGTCTCCTTTGACTGTATGAGCGTCACGGATCAGAAGTTAGACTTCTACAAACGGGTGCTCTATCAGAACAGAAGCTGCACCCATCTTCCCTCCTTCTCATGAGGGACACGACGACAACAAATGCTTATTCTATTATATACTTATCATACAATGCTTCATAAATCTTTTAACTAACTAAAAATGAATGAATATTCAACCTATACCGTTTTTTTAATTTTCTTAGGTTAAAATAGTTCTAATTAATTTTAATTATTTTAAATTATTAATAATGAAGCTTGAGTAGTTTTTTTTAAAAAAGTAAACAAATAATAATCTTTCTAAATTAATATATTTTAATTATAAAAATGTGTAATATGTTTATAAATTTAAATATTTGAATTATAATTTGTTATAAACACTTTGAATTAAAATTAAAAAAAAAAAAAATTAGAATTTTTTTAACTAATTATCATTTATATTTAATATGACAAAAGACGTTTGCTAGTAAATTTTTAATATTTTCACTTTAATTAATATACACCTAAAGTGCAGAAAATTTTAGATATATTTAATTAACAGAAAAAAAAAGTTAATCTATTGAATAATCATACTTGAATTTAGATAATTAACATTTATATCTCACGCTAAAAATAGTTAATTTTAGTGCGGTTAGATGGCGCAGTAAGTCCAAGAAAATTACTTTCTTAACGAATAAGTTATTGTGGTGGATTTGTTTATTTATAAAATCAGATTATAAACTAATTAAAGCTAATAATTCAATTCAAAATATGAACACATTTTCATACTTCTTAATAGCATAACAAATGTTTTAAATATATAACATTTTGCTATCATTTCAATAAAAGAAAATATTAACGGAAACATTTTGAGTACATAATATTTTATATATTTTTAAATAGCAATTTATTAATTTATAAATATTTGTTTTTTGTAAGTATAATTTGATGAATAATTGGAAAGGCGATTTATTTTCAAATAAAATTTTGTTGTACTGTAAAAAAATGTACAATAGTAATTAAAATAAATGCATGCATACATAGCTTATAGCAAAATATACATCTTATTTTAAGCAATGGTTAAATGTTTACAAACACTAGCTAAAACATTTAGCTTATTTAGTTAGTAAAAACGCTTGCCAAATTAAATTATAAAAGCTTGAAACCAAAGGAAAATAAACAAGCGAAAAGCTAATTTTTTAATAATATTATATAACATTATATGGGGCCTGAATGGCCAGTGTCTAGCGCTCTGGCTCTCGGTGCCACAGGTTTCGGGTTCGAGTCCTGGCGGTCCCATGGATGTTTGTAGCGGTTCGGAATTCACTTTAAGCTGTAAGTCCTGGTCTCCTGTGACTGTAAGAGCGACGCGGAGCAGAAGTCAGACTTCTACCTACGAGTGCTCCATCAGTACAGCAGCTGCACCCTCTTCCCTACATCCATGAGGGACACGACAACAACAACAATTCTATTTTATAATTAAAATTTTTTATGCTAAAATGTTATGATAATATTTATATAAAGTATAAAATTCTTATAATAATTCTTAAGTAGCATTACTAAATTTTTATAATTTTTATATAGTGTTCAATTCTTTTAATATACCTAATATAAAAATGTTAAATTTCATAATAATAATACTTATATAACAATGTTAAATTATGATAATTCATATATAACAGTTAAATTCTTACATTAATATTTACATAATGTTAAACTCTTATAATAATTCTTAAATAACAGTTTAAAATTCTTATAATAATATTTATATAACAAGGTAAAATTGTTATAATAATTTTATATAACAATGCTAAGTTTTATAAAAATTCTTACATGAAATTGTTAAATTCTTATAATTCTGAAATAACAATGCTAAATTATTATAATAATACTTATATAAAAATGTTAAATTTTTATAAAAATTTTACATAACATGGTTACATTCTTATTATAATTCTAAAATAGCGATGTTAAATCTTTGTAATAGTTCTTATTTAACTGTTAAATTCTATAATAATACTTATATAACAATGTTAAATTCTTACAAAAATTCTTACGTATCGTTAAATTCTTAATAAATAACAATGTAAATTTTTATAATAGTTAAATTCTTATAATAATTAATTCTTGTAATTCTCCGAGTTTAATATTTTATCAATTAACTAAACCAAACCACCCGAAAGGCATTGTGTGAGAATGTGAAATACTATGTTTTGCCAACAGCTATTTCCAGGTGTTAAATATTTCAGTTAGTTGTATTGCAAATATTTCAATGTGTGAAGCTTGTTAACTACAGTTACATCTCCAACAACGATGAGATACGAAATACATTCTATTTCAGCAGACATTACAATAACCAGACAAGATTCGCAGAATAATAAATGATTCTTCGTTATCATTTTACGATTAATATTTATGAAGCATAATTCCACCATGTTATTATTCCATTTTAATGGATATTATATTCACGAAACGTAATTGAATTTTAAAAAGAAATGCGAAATCTTCGCCCTGAAGCCATAGACAAGGATTGCTCGTAGAAAATTTCATATGCAAATGATAAAATTGAATGAAAAAATATTCGCGAGCAGATGATGAATTTCGTGTGATTTCGCCATTCATGGAATCTCGTGAGATGTGCAGATAATTTCGCTACTGTTGCCATTCGAAGAAAGGAAATAATTTAAATGTATGTAAGAAAATTAAATTGCAGTGAGGAAAAATTCTTATTCATAGAAGTCCTATTTCCTTAAGTTTATTTGCTTAGATGTTTCATCAAATAATGTAACGGAAAAATCTACATCAATGTAAATGTCTAGAAAATTTGAAAGTCTAAGATTAATTCGTTTTTAGTAAATTTCTAAAAATTTAGAATTAAAACACTTATTACAAATCCGTTCAATATATTTTCTAAATGAATGGATTTTATATAAGATTTAATAGAATGAAAAGATTTTACATTTTCAACTTATTTTATATATACAACTTATAGTTAAAAATAATTTCTCAATTACCAGAATAAATAAATATCATCGTTTATTTGATATGATAAATAGCTTTTGGGAATATTTTAAAAATTATACATTCATGTTTAATATTTTGGAATGAATCAATTATTTTTAAAATTGATAAAATATGTACTGAAAATGTGAAACTAATATTTACTGGAAAACAAAAAGAGAAAGCAAGCAGTAAACAACAAATCAAGGAAGGCAATTACCGAAATGTATTAAATTTTAATACATTTCGGTACATTAAGTTAAACATTTAATCATTAAATTAACGGTTTACTGTTAAACATTAAATCATTTGAAATTTGGGAAATTCAAAATCATTTCTTATAAATAAAAGATTACATTTTGTGGTATTACAATATTTTGTTCTGATTTAAATAAATTTAATGAATAAAATATAAAAATACAAATAAAAATATATTACAACTGGGCCGATATACAGAATATCCTTAAAATTTAGAATTCAATGTAAGAACAAAATATATAACAGCAATCATAAAAGTAAAAAAGTAAAACAATTCCAAACAATTTTTTTTTGAAAAAAAAAATATCGTTTTCACTGTGAAATAAAATTGTCTTTTCTTTCACTAGAGGAATGTTTTACAACATTATTTTTATTTCATTCGAAAATCCTTTCATGTAAATAAAAGATAAAATATTTTAATTTTGTGGTATTAAAATATTTTCGTGGGATTGAAAGAAATTTAAAACAAAAAAATAAAAAAAAAAAAAAAAACTAAAATAAAAATATAATCGGTTAGGCTGATAGCCAGGTTATCTATAAAATTTAGAATTTAATGTAATAACTAAACGCATAATAGAGAGTTTTTGCATAAAAAAAATCATCCGATATCATCCGATATTTTTTTTTCTTCCTAGTGCTCATGATCATAGAATATCGCAGTAGTGAAGTATTACAAATAAGCATACGCAATAGGTACAATGTTTTATGAGCATGCGCGCTTGGAAAAAAAATACCGGATGATAAAAAAATGTTATGCAAAAACTCTCTAATAGCAATTTAAAAATTAAAACAAACGACTTCTTTTTTGTTGTTGAAAAAATAAAATTTTCACTTTGAAATAAAATTGCCTTTTGCTTTCACTAGATGATTTTTTCCAACATTATTTTGAAATTTTGACATTCGAAAATCATTTTAGAAATAAAAAGATTGCATTTGTGGAGATAAAATGTTTTGATGTGATCTAAATAAATTTAATGAATAAAATATAAAATATTACCGGGCTCCTGATATACAGAATATCCTTAAAATTTAGAATTCAATGTAAGAACAAAATATATAACAGCAATCATAAAAGTAAAAATAACTATAGAATTCCAAACAATTTTTTTTTGAAAAATATCATGTTTTCACTGTGAAATGATTTTTTCTTTCACTAGAGGATTGTTTTACAACATTATTTTTATTTCATTCGAAAATCCCTTTTATGTGGGAAAAATAAAAGATAAAATATTTTAATTTTGTGGTATTAAAATATTTTCGTGATTTTGGGAAGAAATTTAAAGAATAAATAAAAATAAAACTAAAGTAAAAATATAATCGGTTAGGCTGAAAGACGGTTATCTATAAAATTTAGAATTTAATGTAATAACTAAACGCATAAAAGAGTTTTTGCATAATCATCCGTTTTTTTTTATCGTTTTTTTATCCGATATTTTTCTGCCTTCTGCTCATGATGATAGGAATATCTCAGTAATGAAGTATTACGGATAAGCATTAAACGCAATAGGTACAATGTTTTTTATGAGCATGCGCTAGGAAGAAAAATATCGGATGATAAAAATGTTATGCAAAAACTCTAATAGCAATCTTAAAAATTAAAACAAACGACTTCTTTTTTGTTGTTGAAAAAATTCATTTTCACTTTGAAATAAAATTGCCTTTGCTGCCACTAGATGATTTTTTTCCAACATTATTTTGATTACATTCGAAAATCATTGCTTAGAAATAAAAAGATTGCATTTTGTGGAGATAAAATGTTTTGATGTGATCTAAATAAATTTAATGAATGAAATAAAATAAAAAATAATGAAAAAAAAAAAAAAAAAAAAATAATGAAAAACTAAAATAAAAATATAATCAGCTAATTAAAAATTTAGAATTTAATGTTAGAACAAAGCGCATAATAGCAATCTTCAAAAAATAAAATCTTTAGAATTCCAAACGATTTTCATTTGTTTGAAAAAATTTCGTTTTTACCTTGAAATAAAATTGTTTTTACTTTCACCAGACGATTTTTAAAAACAATTTTACGTTACTTTATTATATAACTACTAACAATAATTAAATTATTGAAGTATAACATAATTCTTAAATTTAAATAAATATTATGTATAAAAAAGGAAGTGATAAAAAATGAAAACTGAACTTACAGATGGCAATAAAAATTTCCAAAATTAAAGTTACATTTTGGTTACATTGAAAGTTACTAATTTAAAATCTCGTACATTGAAAGTTACAAGGTTTTTTTACATTTCTTATAAAGTTTTATAATTTCATGGTTTCGGCTTTGTTTTTGCTTAAGTAATCGGAGATCTCGAATTATTTCTTTCCAATTTGTGATAGAAAATTGGGCTTGAATGTTGCAGATTATTGCAAAAATGAGTTACTTATCTGCATTTTAATCCAAATGATGTCAGATCAAATTTTTCCAGAATTCAAAAAAAAAACCAAGCAGTTTAATTTTTTTACTGCATCATTTTTCATTATAATTCCATGGCTTCAGCTTTGTTTTTGACCAAGAAATCGAATATCTCTAAACTGTTGTTCTAATTTGTGGTAGAAAACAATGGTTGATAGTTGCAGGTTATTGCAAAATGAATTAATTGTCTGTCTTTAGTGTCAATTGACGTCAGATCATATATCCCAGAATTCGTAAAAATACAGCAGTGTTTTTATACTTCTTGTCAGTTGTTATAATTCCACGGTTTCAGCTTTGTTTTCGCTCAAGAAATCGGAGATTTCGTAATCTTTTTCATTTGTGGTAGAAAACCGTGGTTGTAATGTTGCAGGCTTTTCCAAAATGTTACTTGCGTGTCGCCTTAATAAAAATGATGTCAGATCAAATTTTCCAGAATTCTATGAAAATCCAGTAACGTAATTTTTTTACATTTTCATAAATTGTTATAATTCCGTGCTTTTGAAAAAGTGTAAACAGTAAATAATAAAATACATTTTTTACAGCAGTTGTTAATTTTACCATAATAGATAATTAAATTTAACGTTAAAAATAACTCTTCATTTAATCTGTCAAGTAAAGTTTCAAAAATATGATTAATAAATTTTAATTAAAAGCATTTACGTTTGAAAATGCATTTTTGTAAGTCACCACTGTTTTGGTTTTATTAATTCACCTTTTTTTATGGACTAACCGAATTCAATTAGCTTACGAAAAAATATGTCATATTTTTATAACTTTTTTTCAAATTCTTATTTGTTGCATTATTAGCAAAATTCCCAAGACATGATGACTTTATTTTATATTTCTAATACAATAATGAAATATTCATTGGTATAATTAAATTTAATAATTAATGTTCCTATTAATTTACGACGACATACGTAACTCTCAAAATGAAATACAATTTATATTGATAAATCAGTAGTTATTCTTAACATTTTTTACTTTTGGTCAAATCAAATTAATTCGATGAAATGTCCTAACGTACGTCACTTTTTTCCTGCAGGATACAAATTATCAAAAGAAATATTCAAATATCCTTTTGATTACTTTTCAGAAGCTCTGGAAAATTACATTATAAAACTGTTCTCTCAATGATTAAGATTACTTATATCTTCATCGTAAGAATTCAGATAATCTCAGATAGTG
>BPLR01020935.1:0-23509 GCA_021605095.1 Caerostris extrusa
GTAGTAAGTACAGCGTGGCTTTTTGCGGCATTCCATATAGGGAATAGCGTAGTTAATCTAGCATCTTGCAATCTAACCTAGCAAATGGCAGAGCACTCAGCTAATTTTCCATCAGACCGCATAATATTCGAGGAGAATACAAGTCCGCTCACATACAATACCTTGGGTGGCTTACCAGAATTTGAAGATATAACAAGATAGGTACAGTTGGTTTAACTAAATCCTACCAAACACTAAATTCTAACGTATTGCGTTCTAGTGACGGACGACCTTAGTTAAAATGATACATAACCTAACAGATTTGAACAATCTATTCCATTTCACGCTCATCTTAAAATCATATTATGCATCGAGCTTTTGTATATTTTACCATGTTTAGGCATACCTATATGAATAGTTATTCAAAATTAATATCCTTTTTTATGCTAATCTTATTTAAGTTGTTGAAAACGACATCCTGCCTCCTAATTCATGGGAAAACTATTTTCTGATATTACGAATATGTCATCCAAATCACGTATTAAGAAAGAAATAAAAGACCAAACAAAGAAATACCTTTATTTAACTACAAAGCGCGAAAGCGTTAGACGATACAGATTACACTAAGTGCTTCTGAACCAGTACTGTTTTTCAATAGTTCAAAACGTGTGCAATGTTACAACAGTGCAAACCCTTATAAAAATCTTATATCACATATATAGAAAGGAATAGTTATAAATTATTTGCCTATACGCAGAAAACAGATACTTTAAAAATAGGCAACCATTGTTGAAAAAAATGACCAGATTTTCATACAAAGAGCCTCGTTTCTTCGTTTATCATCTATTCCAGATGTTGTATATAAGTGCACTAATTCCAAATGTGTTATTGGTTTAGTTTGTTTGTCGCTCTACTGTCATTTTGTGCACACTCTGGGCTAATTAGACCGGGACCTACAGTTTAACGTGGATTCCGAACCACTCACAAACATCCATATCACCGTCAGGAGAAATGTATTATTGAGAGAAATGTTATATTTCACGTAAAGGTTACTCTCATAAATGAAATCCTAACATTTAAAAATCCGGCTAAATTTTATCAGATATAATTAATTTATAATATTAATAGTTTAATTTTGATAAGATTATCGAATTTCACAAATACATATCTGAGTAGTTGAGCCACACTCTTAAATTTAAATATCAGAAAAACATTAATACAATTTAACCTTTGATTTTTTTTAAAGACATCAAATACCTTATGTATATGAGAAAACTAAAAAGTTTTTTAGTTTGCATAAAATTTCAATGATGCACATTTGACATTTAATACTTGCATAATCTTTTTTTTATTTCACTTAAAAATAACATTCTAAAATTAACATTAGAAAATATGATAAAATAATTAAACATTTATGTTTCTTCCTTTACGGAGAAGCGCAGCATTATTTAAGTTGTATTCTGTTGTCATGGATTTACTTAAAAAAAAAATTATTGATCAATATTTGATAATAAAAATTAAATTTATTTATAAACATTTATGAAATAAACCGTTAAGTATTCTGTAGGAAGATCAATATTTTTGCTTGATAATTATTTCAAAAAAAGAATGTCAAACAAAGAACTAATAATTAAATTTCGGCAAAATCCATTATAATATTGTTTAAAAGTAATTTTCGAATAACAATGTTTTTAATAGCTGGTTGTCATAGAACCATCGAATATTAATCGATTTTCTTTAAATTCTCTAACAAAAATTAAGACGTGGGTTGAGTGTAATACAGTGAAAATAAACGTCTATATGAAAATATATTTCTGCAAGTTCTAAATATCTAATTCATATGGTCTCTATTGTTTATTTGCTTAATCAAAATAAGTGCTAATTCTATGAAAGATGTTGAAAAATATGAAAAACATCCACCCTATAATTTAATCTTCTTTTTATTTCATTGTGGTGCAGTTTTTCCTTTAACATCAGTTTCGAAACCCATCACTATTAAAACTGTAACAATTATACTTTTCATGTTGTAATTCTATTGATTTACGTTGTGACCACAATTTCTGTATTGGTGTTGTCCAATAGATCTCTTAAGATACTGTGCATGTCATTTATGTACATCGTACTAGTTATACAGCGTTGTGTTTTAATCCAAAAAATTACTGCACTGAAGAAAATTTCTGAAACCCTCAGTAAATTTAAATCTTCCAAAGGAGTTAATTGGTTATGGATTAAAATTCTCATTGTAAGCACTACACTTTTGTCAGTTTTCCTAATTACTTACAAACTGTTGATCAAACAAGAGTTTCAAAACATTTCATTGTTTCTTTTCGGATATGAAATTCACAACGACATTTATAATAACATAGGTTACGCGTTATTCGAATTACATAATTTAATATTTTACTCATTGCCATCGACAGCATTTGGATTTTTTTACACCATGGTCTGCAACCATATCAGCCACATTATAAAGCAGATCACAGCAACACATAGAAATAGAAGGGAAAAGCTTAGAAAAATTTCTGGATGATTATTCCAACATAAAATCAGTCGTCGAGCAAATTGACAAAGACATCGGTTTACTTGTGTTCATATCCATCGTTTCCACTTCACTTTTGATGTGTTTTTCAATATACGTTATACTCAATCCAGGCATGCAAAGGAGGATCATTTCTAAGATTTCAATTGTATTGTGGGTTTATCGGTAACTTTATTTTATTCATTATAATCACGGCTTCGGCCTCGATGGTAGAAGAAACATCTTTGGAAGTCGGTTCTCAAGCCCACAAATTATCCGAAATCAGTGGAAAATCTATCATTGTTCAACAAATAATCTTGATGTTCTTTCAAAAAGGAATCACATTAACAGTGTGGAGAATCGCTCCCATCAGAAGAAGTTTGGTTTTTGGTATAATTGGAATCATATTGACTTACACGTTTATGTTTTATGGTTTGAATCGATGATTCGATATTTTCCACGTGACATATATTCGGATAACGTGTTTGACACGTTCATATTTTAAGAGTTTTATTAACAGAAAGAACTACAATTCAACAGTCATCTTTGGTCTCGCGTTGTTGAAACTATTGGTAATTTTTTGCACTATTTACTTGTTACGGATTATAATTCTTACCCATTATACTGTCACTGGAAGTCAATAATTTCTTGAGATTTCTTTCTGTTGCCACGATTGCAGGATCAGAATCCTATTGCCCAAGGTACCATCTGACATTCCTATAGGAACATGTGAGGCCATAGGTACATCAGATACCAAATAATGCAAAAAATGTCTTATTTAATAATTTGAATTCTCTCTTCCCTTTTGTAGACTCTGTTCTGTTCTGTCGTGTACAAACGTTCAATTGCTGTGTGGCACACATATAGAGGCTTGTATATTAAAGCGAAGATTTTGACTGGTCCCCTATATAAATGCCATTTCATGTGAAACTTACGCTGTTTCTGTTTCTAATAAGTATCATTTTTCGTACACAAAATAAAATGTTTTTCTTTTGCACTTTTCTCAGAAACTAAGAAAATACAATCTATACGATGTAGGTTGTATTTCTTAAGAACTTTTATATATTCCTTGCAAAGTTTCTCGCACTTTGCAATATACTATATAAATCATATATGATAAAATATGAGGATGAATATTTTACTATTGTGTCCAAAAAAGTAAGACCAATTTTCAATTTAAAATTCCCGGGGCTTATGAAATTTCAATTTTTTTTTCTTTTTTAGGTTGCTGGCACTGTCCTTGACGTCCGTGTGAAATTTTAAGGCCAAATATTTATTAGTGTGGCTACGCTTGGCTTTGTGAGACGCTAAAACTGATTCCGGTGATTTTTGAAATGTCTGAATTAATGGAGCAAAGAACTTCAAAAAAATGACTCAACATTTTTGGAAAAAATAGTCATTGCAATATTTATATAAACTATCAATTAGACTAAATGGTCGGAGGATAAAGTAGATATAAAAGGAAGGGATTTAGTCTTAGTTAAAAATCTTGAAAATTATTGTTATGATAGCTTTAATATCGTGAAAGCAATATTAAAGCTATCGTTTGATTTGATTTTATCCATTTATTTTAAAATATGAACGATTGAGACAGAAAAATACAACTATTTGTTTCCTTAAAACTTCAGTAATGCAATATTTTATGTTTAATCCTTGCATAATCTATTTTATTAAAAGAATTATTTGTTCATTTTCTAATTCACTTAAGAATGACATTTTAAACTGAACATCAGAAATTATAATAAAATGATTATATCTCTCCTCTTGCTTTATGGAAAGACGAAACATAATTTAAAATGGATTATGGTTTGATAACTATAATACAAAAGAAATCATTGATGAATACCATAAAATGAAAATGATATTTAATAATAAACACAAGCTTTGAAATGAAAATGATTGTTGAAGAGATTTGAAAGCTTTTAGTTCACAATACAAGGGCGAATGTTGAGATTTCTTTATAAAGGACAACATTTTTCTTGATATTTATTTCAAAAATGAATATAGTACTAACTATTAGAGCATGTCAAAATCCCAAAACATTATCCTTAAAAGTTATTGTTAGTAACTTTCGAATAATAATATTTCTAATAGCTGGTTGTCATAGAACCATCGAATATTAATCGATTTTCTTCAAATTCTCCAACAAAAATGAAGACGGGGTTCGAGTGTAACGCAAGTGAAAATAAACGTCTGTATGAAATATATATTTCTGCAAGTTCTAAATATCTAATTGATATGTTCTCTAATGATTTATGTGCTTAATCAAAACAAAAGCTAATTCTTTGAAGAATGTTTATATGCTTAATGAAAACAAATGCTAATTCTGTGAAGAATATTTATATGCTTAAACAATACAAATGCTTATTCTATGAAGAATGTTTATATGCTTAATCAGAACAAATGCTAATTCTGTGAAGAATGTTTAAAAATATGAAAAGGAATCCACCCTATAATTTAATGTTCTTTTTATTTCGTTGGGGTGCAATTTTTCCTTTAATATCAGTTTCGAAACCCATCACTGTTGAAACTGTAATCAGAATACTTTTTCATGTTGTAATTCTATTGATTAATGTTTTAATGACAATTTCTGCATTGCTACTTTACAACATTTCTCTTACGATAGTATCCGTACTATTTATGTACACCGTACTGGTAATACATCGTTGTGTTCTGATCCAAAAAAGGTTATTACGTTGAAGAAAATTTCTGAAACCCTGAATAAATTTGAAAGCAGCAAAGGTGTTAATTGGTTATGGATTAAAATTATCATTATAAGCTCTATTTCTTCTCTAGTTTTTCTAATTACTTTGAGACTATGGATTAAACCAGAGTTTCACAACATATCTGTTTTTCTTTTCGGATATGAATTTGACAACGATCTTTACAGCAAAATAACTTACACATTATTGGAAATACATAATTTTATCTTCTACTCATCGCCAATGTACATATTTGCATATTTTTACATCGTTGTTTGCATCCATATCAGCCACATTATCAAGCACATCGCAGCAACACTTAGGAAAAGAAAGGAGATTTGCTTTGAAATATTTTTGGAGGATTATTCTATTATAAAATCAGTCGTCGAGCAAATTGATAAAGACATTGGATTTCTTGTGTTGCTGTGCATAATTTCCACTTCGTTTTTAATGTGTTATTCAATAAACGCTATCCTTGATCCAAAACGTGTACGAAGGATCATTTCTGAGATTTCATTTGTACTGTATTTTTCTTGGTAACTTTATTTTATTCATCATAATCACGGCTTCGGCCACGATGGTAGAAGAAGCATCGTTGCTAGTTGGTTCTAAAGCTCACGCACTGTCAGAAAGCGCACTAAAATCTATATTTGTTCAACAAAGAGTCATGATGTTATTTCAAAAGGAATCACATTAACAGTATGGGGAATAACTCCTATCAGAAAAAGTTTTGTTTTTGTATAATTGGAATCATATTCACTTACACGTTTATGTTTCATAGTTTGAGCCCGATAAAAAACGAGGTAGAAGTCAATGAAAAGTTGTTACCTTGTAACAAAAATTCATAATCTTCTCTGAAAATCAATTTTAATTAGTATCGTGAACATTCGTTTATTATAAAAGATGTTGTTTAGCAATAATTTGTAAAATATTCATTTTCACAATGCAAGGCTGTTAAAATTATTTACAGCTAATCAACTCGGTGAAAATTTGCCTTTCATGAAAACCACTAATTGAAATTCAGTGAAAAATATTTTTTTATTTTATTAAGATTCATTATATCCACTGGAAAAAAAAAATGAATTACCAGTATGGAGATAATTGTTATCAAAACTGTTTTTTTAATTAATAGATATGATATTCATTTACATATTGTTTTACAGTTTTCAAAACAATTAAAAAAATTTATGTCAACCTAATGAAAAATTTGAATTCAGTGAAAATATTCCATAAAATTAATCTTCTGTGAAAATAAATATTTATTCCATAAATATTCATTATATTCACGAGAAAAGAATTACGTGGAGAATATTGCTATAGAATTGAAGTTAACCCTGTCTAATCTGTGCTACCTTCCTTGCAATATTGTTTCATACTTTGACCTATGGAAAAAATAGTTCGACTGCAATCAAAAGCCAGCAAATATTGATAATATTATTTTATTCATGAATTTTAGGTTATATTGTGGACTACTTATTAAATCGATCGTTTTAAGTCTTTAAATCGGCAATTTCAAAGTGAAAAAAAAAAATAAAGTGAACAAATTCTATGTTAAGAGACAAGTGAAATTCTTAGACCAATAAAAGTTAGAAAAAAATCAATGAAATGAAATGTTACGGGTACATAAAGAATTTACTGTTGAAAATTTTATCAGAAATAAGGAGAAGTGCAATGTTATAATTTTTTTATTTAATTTTTGTAAGATAATCAAACTGGAAACCTGGAAATTACACTATTATATATACATATATATATATATATTATGACCATTTATACATTTTGCAATGAACTCGCCTGGATGATATAATATATATAGGTGATCATAAATATATACAGTCTAGTCACATTAATGTGACCACCAGAATAACTACCTTTGGCAGAGCGGACCGTGCGAGACGTGCAGGAAGAGAGTCAATTAGGTTTCTGAAGGTGTTCACTGGGATGTTGAGCCATGCCAACTCCAGTGCCGTGGCCAGCTGAACTAGATTAGCGGTTGAAGATCCATGGCGCAACAATCCGATCGAGGTGGTCCCACAGATTCTCGATTTGGGTTTAAATCCGGGGAGTTACTAGCCGGGAGGAGTACTTCAAACTCATCCTGGTGCTCTTTGAAGTTGCATATACACTGCGAGTTGTATGACACCTCGCATTGTCCTGATGGTTGATGAAAAATCATTCTGAGGGTGGAATGGGCAGGATAGATGTGTACTTGTGCTGATCCACGTGCCTTCCACAATGATGAGTGCACACAGTGAATGCCAGGAAAACATTCCCCAAACCATGATGCTCCCTTCCTCCAGATTGGATCCTTCCGGCAATTGTTGCAGGGTGTTTGCTTTCAGACGTTTCACGCCGTATACGACAACGTCCATCTGTCATATGGATGGAGCATAAACGTTATTCATCGGAAAAAGCCACCTGTCGCCACTCTGTGGACGTCCAGTTTCGGTACTGACGTGCAAATTCCAGCCTTCGTCGCCGATGAACAGCAGTCAGCATAGGTGCATTAACCAGGAGTCAGCTGCGGAGGCCCATGCGCAGCAACGTTCGCTGAACCGTTGTTGAGGATACACTCTTGGTAGCCCCTTGGTTCATCTGGGCTGTCAGTTGCTCAACAGTTGCACAACTATTCGCCCGAACGCATCTCCGTAGCTTTCGTTCGCCTCTGTCATCTATATCCCGTGGTGCACCACATGTTCCCGCCGCTGATTTTGGATAGGGCCCTTTTGCCATGCACGGTATACTTTTACCACGGCGGCATGCGAACAGTTCATGTTAAAAAATTAGCCGTTTCCGAAATGCTTCCACCCTTGGCCCGAAAGCCAATAATCATGCCCTTTTGGACGTCGGATAAGATCGCTACGTTTCTGCATTACGCCAGTGATTGAAATGCTTTCCGATGCCCTATTACATCCTTTATATACACTCCACTGCAATGTGTTGCCACCTGCCTTTTGTGATTGGTTATTTCACGTTGATGTCGAATGTAGGTGGTGGTCCCATTAATGTGACTGGACTGTCTATATATATGCATCAAGAAATCTTGGGGTAGCAGATAACCGGGCAACGTGTCTTCTGAAATAGTTCTTCGTCTTTCTTAATTCTTCTCTAGATGAACGAATTTACAAACACCAGATTAATGAAGAATCTTATATTAAGGCTATAACAGCCTCATGCCATCTGAATTAGCCCAAGTTTTGGAAAATATAAAGCTTCAACTTCACTTACTCATAAACTGAAGCAAAACCTCTATTGCTCTTATAAATTTACTTGCAATACTTGCCATGCTTGCCAAACAGGGATGTCGAGGTAATTGTGCTGTTCAATCAATACCAGCATTCTTTTCCCCAACTGTGACTCACGGCCTCGACATATGTATCTCACATACAGAAGAGCGGAGGCTCAAATTCACTGACTTTTTCGTAATCGAGAATTTTCGAGTGCAGTTGTGATGTATGTTAATTATTTGTGTCAAAACTCAGTCTTCTATATGAATGTTTTCCGGGTTCTCTCCTATGCGACTTACAATGCAAGGCTCTCTAATCCTACAACTCATTCTTTGACGACTCATCAGTGCTATGTTAATGGCATGTGTAAATGGAACGCAAGGCAAAAAAAAAAAAAAAAATGGAGCACGTTAAAAAAAATAAGGAGAAGATGAGTTATATGGATGGACTACAGTTTGTGTCAATCTATATAAGATGGGATCTATTTTATTTATCTCAGACTACATTACAACACTGATTCTACATTTTGTGCTATGTTTGGCCAACCCCGGAGTGTTACTTCCTATAATTACCACCTGATTTATTTTTTCAGTGAAAATATTCCTATTCCTTGTGATAGACATAATGGTCATCATTACTAATACTCATTAAATTGACATTATTCGACTTGAGCAAAACGTATTAATTTTCAAGACTCTGTAGCGCAACTAGTAATGCTTTTTTAAAAGACTAGTCGGAATGTGAACATTATAGAATTACTGGCTGTTCAATAATTAAAAGTAACAATATCGCATATATATATATATATATATTATATATATGTGTGTGTGTGTGTGTATAAATATATGTGTGTATATGTGTATGTGTATGACACAGTTTTCAAAGATTTGGGTTTAAATGTAAACTCAAGAAAAGCTTTTCTGAAATATTTCATTTGGGACCAAAGGCGCTTTTTCCACCACCCTATGTATGATTATCAAGCACATTATAAAAGGCAGATACAATTTGTGATATAAAGAAAAGTAGCAAATTTTAAAGAATATCTGTATAATAATTCATCTATAAAAATAGTTATGCACGTGTATTATGACATTTCAGCAGCTACTTAATAATAAAATAAAAAAAAAAACTGAATAAAACACCGATAAATTTACTGAAAGAATTAGGTTGAACCTATTTGAACGAGCTATTAAAGTCTCGTGGATATCCAGCCACTATTTTTTCAGCAATTCAATTTTTTTTTAAAATTCTTATAAAAAAACTTTCATAAAACACAATCTTTAATCGTGCATTAAATATGTGTTGCTTTCTAAAGAAATGTAATCACATTAATTAAAACAAATGTAAAACGTGTATATTTTTACTAAATCGTTCCAAACCGACCAATTTTTAATATTTTGATTTAAACTTTTGTTTTGTTTGTTTAAACTTGGGTTTCAATTTATGTGAAGCACATCAGAAAGTTAAATTTTATTTTACTTAAAAAGAATCAGAATGCCAATGTGTGTTCGGAATGCCTGACTGTTTTTTACAGAATGTTAAATTTTATTTCATATTTAATTTAAATAAAAATTATTAGATTTCTATCGTTATTTTCGGTTATGCACCAAATAAAAAGAATATGTTATGAAAAATGAATTGAATTTTTTTGTGTTGAATTTTGTATCATATTTTAATAATAAATTCTATACACTTATCACCGAAGTTATTAAAATTTTTGGTACTTACGTATTAACGCCACCGCAGCTACAGATTTGGCGGTTTTAAGTTGCCAATCTACACTTAAAATTTTTGTGACAAATCATAAAATACATAAAACAGTTTATTTAAATTCAAAGCACTCTATTTAAAAACAAAGTAGTCAATTTTCGGTGGAAAATGGGCCGATATAGTATTTAACATAGATTCAAAACAGTCTTTATTTTGGCGCATTAGCGCAACTTCTGGCTTCAGTGGCGTTAATACGTAAGTACCAAATTTTTTTCTATATTTTTTGTGAATAATAAAAAAAAAGTGGTGTAAATAGGAAAAAAATTTTAAATTCAATTTTTAATGGGAAAGTACTGATTTTATTTGGCTAAAAATAATGGGAATTTTTTCGTTATTATTTGCTACTCAATAGATTAAAATAATAAATTAAAAAAAAAAAAAATAAATGTCGCACATTGTAAATTTAATAAAATGCTGACAATTTAGAAGACAGATAAATCTTACAAGTTATTATATATATATATATATTACAAGTATATATATATATATATATATATATATATATATACACACACACACACACACACACACAAACATATATATATATATATATATATAACATGATGGTGCAAGGAAGCAAAATAAGAACTCATATAGCAAAGTAGGAAATTGAAAAAAAATAAATAAATAAAATAAAATAAAAATAATTACTAAATCATAAAAAGAAATCCAATTAAAAATGTAGAATAAAAAGAGAAATTAAATTACATATGAGAATTAAAACACTGAAAGAAGTATTAAAATTTGGGTGAAAATCTAGTATATCCCCGAGGAAGTCGCCAATCTTGCAATTTCTGAATATTTCGCCAAATTTCCGCCAATTTCTTTAGGGTTGCAATACTGTAATTAGAGGAATTCGTAGCTTCATTTTCCGAACAACATAATGGCTATTTTTTATTTGCTATTTCGATTTAATTATTTGCAGTAAATAAGAACAGAAATATATATACTTTTAAATAAGAATTCCGGTAAATTATTGATAACTCCTAGCTTATTCTTATAACGTATGTCTGTCGCTGATACAGAACAAAACAATTTTTATTATGTTGCCACTCATGAAAATAAGAAACAAACAACAAAACGATTTTTAATTTATTAATAACTTATATTTTATTCTTAAATAATTAATTTTCTTTTTAAAGATGTTCGTTTAGTTAGGATTTTGTGGCAACCGTAATTAAAATTCGCGCGGAATATTTGAAGCTTCAGATTTTTAGAACGTTAGTTAACATTACAATTTAAATTTTTAATAATTAAAATAAATTAATAATAATAAAATAATGTGTTCGAACATTTGATAATTATCTGGCAGAGTACATGTGGCGGCGCCAGCACAATTTTCACATCCGCAAAATTTTTTATGATTTCACCGATGGAATAAAATTTTCATTTCCACCACAGACGAAGGACATACCACAATAAAAGGTAAGTTATTCTCTGGTTTCTTCTTCTTTTTTCTGTTTTGTTAATATTAATTTATCATTCGAATTCGGTTTCGTAAAGAACATGACTTATTTTTTGACATTAAAAAAAAAAAAAAAAAAAAATGGCGAAATAGCGAATAATTTTGGCGAAATTTTATCGTAACAGCGATTATTATCTTTGTCTAAACGATACATTTTTGTGAGTCAGCAAAATAAAATTACACAAAATAATTTGGCGATAAAGCGATTTAATTTGGTGTGAAAGCAATTTAGGAATAAAATGTTGGTAAAATAATGATATATTTTGGGGTTAAAGCTGCAATAAGTGCCGTTAAAAGAAAACATTAAGATTTTTACATAATAGTAGTAAACTTTTGGCGATAAAGCGATATAAATTGGCGTAAAGGCAATTTAGACATAATTTTTTGTCATAATAGTGTCAAATTTTGGCGTAAAAGCGATAACGTTTGACGCAAAAGTATTCCACAGATAAAATGTTTTAGTGTTAAAAATTTGGCGATAAAGCATAAACTGCTGGCTTAAAAAACAATTTGCTTAATGAAAAAAAATTTGGCGATAAATATTGGCGATAAAGTATTAACTTTTGGCTTAAAAGCACATATAATAAAATTTGCTTAGTGAAAAAGTTGGCGATAAATCGATAAATGTTGACTATAAAACATTTCAAAGATTAAAATTTTGCCTAATATTAATATATTTTGGCTGATAATACTTGGCGTTAAAGCGATCAACTTTGGCTTCAAAGCATTTTCAGGAATAAACTTTGACGTGATAGCTATTTGGCTTCAAATGTTGGCGTAATAGCCCTGTTTGGCTATAAATATTGGCGAAATAACATTTTACAATGATACTGAACTTCCACAGCCATTTTGTTTGTTTACTTGGTGATTTGGCAACCCAGTGAAGGACTTTGGCGTAATATCATTTTACCGCCTGGCCCATTGATTTCTATGAATACTTACCGACTTGGCAAATTGGCGATGTGTTTGGCACAAAGGGTACAGGATTCTAGATTTTAACCAAAATTTGAATTGAAAATATAATAGGAATTGTAAACATTATTACTTAGATATATTATTTTATTGTTCAGAATATAATATATATATATATGCGTGTGTATATTTTATAATACAGATTACATATAATATTTTACAGATTATAATGCATAACATATAATATATATTTCACATAATACTATATTATTTCGAATAACAGCATGAAAAATACACTGGAAAATACTTTTACTGACCACCTTTATTTTATTTTTGATCACCTTTATTTTTCATCATATATGAATATGATGAAAAAATATTTAGAAAAAATATTATGAAGAATATATTTCGCATTTAATTACTCTCAACATATTTTTAAGTTTAACAGTGTTATGCATTAAGCAATTCGTTGAGCATATATAATCGAATTCTGACAAAGATCGAATCTGCTATTTTTAATCATTTCTGTAAGTAAACCTCTGGGTACTTACGTATTAGCGCCAACAGCAGCTACAGATTTGGCGGTTTTTTAAGTGGCGCCAATCTACACTTAAAATTTTTGTGACAAACCATAAAATATATAAAACACTTTATTTAAAACCAAAACACTTTCAAAATTCAAAACACTTTATTTAAAAACAAAGTAGTCAATCAGTTTCGGTGGAAAATGGGCCGATATAGTGTTTAACATAGATTCAAAACAGTGTTTATTTTTGGCGCATTGGCAGCTCTTTATTGGCGAATTAGCGTAGCTTCTGCTGCGGTGGCGTTAATACGTAAGTACCAACCTCTGTTTTAAGTGATGAAAACAAAACCTTCCTATCATCAAAAATTAAGCCTTTTTTTTTTTAAATACATACTTTTATAGATTTTAAAGCTACCATTTTAATCTAAAACATCAAACCCTTTCGATAAATTATTTAAAAAAGGATGCAATGCGAAAGCATAAAATATATACAATTGTGTGAAAAAAATTAAGGGATTTTTTTTTCTGTGTTATTAGTATAGAGTGATTTGCATTGAGCATTAAACTTGTAAAGCCGAAGCAGCCACAGTAGTTTAGTTGGTTAGATAACAGTCTAGAATCGTGGGTTTTATCTTTAAGGTGCTTTTAAAGCATCAGATGGTTTTGTTTGCTTTCCATTGCTGGATGCTGTTGGCTCATTTTATTTTGTATAAGAGTTTCATTAAAAAAAGTCTCTTTGAGTTGATTTAAAAAGCGTATCATTTGAGTTAATCCTTTCTAAAATGACACTTCTTAATGCTGAAATAAATAGGCTCACATTTTTATATCAATAGATATGAGTCTATATTGCGCAATCATGTATCTGCACATACACATTATAAACAAATATTATATGTATCTTCACTCTACTTATTAACACATGACTGCTCATACGTACATACAAATGCAAATTAACACTTGCAAAAAAAAATGTAATTTGAAAAAACGGTGAGAATAATTTGTAAAATAATGTTTTCGTGTGCTTGCCGAAATCGAGCACAGTAATTAATGCATGCTGTCCTTCAATGGTCAAACGATGGTACAGCAAGATGTCGTTTCGTTTCTGCAGCTTAAATTCTCATGAAAGAACGTGGAAACCGGCATAGGACTCAATCATCATCAATTCAACAATTGCAAATACAGTAACTCAACTCTATTCATTAGATGGTTGGTATAGTAGTAGTTGTCCTGTTCTACAATTACCCTTCACTTTGAGAGAATGTAAGTGAGTGATAGAAAGCAATCAAATGAGTCCTGGATCAAATCAATGCATCCTATTTCTTGTTCTCATGTGCTTTGATTCCGTTTCGAAAAATATGTCCACATTCCTTCCATGATGTTTTCAGGAGCACCAAACTTGTCAGATATTATATGATTGACATTGACTATCATTTACGAATTCTTCTGGTTTGCATCCCGCGTAAATTGAATTTGATGAATAGCGCAGAGTCAGGGGACATCTTAGAAGTTTGCAGTTTGTTGTATTTCTAAGAATATCGATTCGACAACAAAAGGTCATTAACGGATAGTAAGAAAGTAAAGCTGTTCTACTTTTCCTTAAACTGTCATGGAAAGTGCAATCGTCCACATCTATTTTTGTAGATTTGTAAAGCTGAATTGTTAAGACTTTGTGTACAGTTTTCATACACAGGATAATAAAGAATTAAAACAATGTTTATTTTTTAACAGTTTTACCAACCTATTAACTACTTGTTGTAGTACTCGTTACTCCATATTTCCATAATAGATCAATTATATCCTTTTATTTTAATATTTATTTCAATCTACCCCTGAAAATTAATTATTCTAAAATAGCATGTATTCTATTTTATACAATATCTAACAGGGTTAAATTCTTGCTTTTTCTTTTTTTAAATCTATTGCGGCAGGCTTCCTAATAGTCTTTACCGTTCTTTTCTCGCAAAGCAGTTCTTCATCGTCTTTGTACAGAAACAAGATAGAAGATACCGGCTGCTTGCGCAGCCAAGTCGCTTCGCAACACGCCAAATCAGACAGAGCAGAGATATATAATAGTTCGCCCAATGCACTCCGAAAATCTACAACGAATAAATGTCTAATAGGTTACAGTTTATTAGTTACGTATATGAGAAACAAATACTAATTCTGAGAGGATTTCGAACATTTTACAATTTTTAACCAGCATGTTGTTATAACGATTTTTCAAAAAATTGTTTTAGGGAAAGAAACTCACCACAAATGAGTTCTACATTTTTTTAATAAATACATTACATTAAATAGCAATTTTAATATGCATTTTTAACACCATTTTAATATACATTTTTTTAATAAATATTTAATTTTTGATAAATATATTTTTTTAGATTTGGCGATCATTTAATACGAGAGTAAACAACATATAAGAATATTACATTTAGTTCTTTTCAATTCTTGGTTAATTCCCAAATAATCTTCTGACATCTTGAAATAATTAACTGGAAATAGATAAATTTAGTGAGAAGAATGGTTTTTTATTTGTTACCTTCCGTCTCAGGAACCTTTAGGATAAAAATTGTCAAATAATAGAACATAAGAGAAAATTGTTCCCAGAACACCAAATATGAACTTTCTCCTTATGGGAACAATCTTCCACACTGTGAGACATATTTCTTCCTCAATACAGGAAAGAAATTTCTGAGACGGATTGGGAAAAAATTTCTCTCGCTTTAGTTGACAGGAACTTGGATGCCTCCGAAACTAGTGACGCGCAAACAGTGGTCACGAAAAAACATGTAATGTGGTGCAAAAAAAAGGCACGCCATCAAATATGAAAACACTGATTCTAAGTGAAGGACAGACGAAATGGCGTAATATAAATCAATACTTGTGAATAAAATGTTGCAAAACATTAAAAAGAAAGTTTTCTATCTATAAACTCGACCTTTTTTTTCATACATAAAAGATCTTAAAACTTGGTCGCTATTTAATTCAGAATGTTCACCAATCGTTTTAGAGATTTTTAGAATATTGTTTCTTATTTGATAGCATAAAAGAGAATAAAACATATGCAAATGGCGATGCAGGCAATTCGTAAACTGCATGAAATATAAATATGATTATAATATTAAAAATTTGTACGAACAATCTGTTAGGGTCGGTTTTCCAAAATATATTTCATACATATTCAGAGGTGGCATGAAACGAAAAACAGCTATAAGGATCAATTGTAAAAGGTAAAATACGAAAACCAAATGTACCCGAAAAAATAAAACCGCTTTTTTTTTGCCTTTCTTGTACTGGATTCAAAATGTAAACTATTCTTTGCATTTCGATCCACATTGCTCTATATGACAGCGAAACAGAAACTGAATTGCATTTTGCAAAACAATAACTGCCTTAAATGCAAAAGTCTGGTATAAATAGTAATTTGCCGAAAACAATGTGTAAACGAATAAACACATAATCAAAAGCATTGAAAGCTATATTTAGGGTCCATATTGCAATTTTGAAATGGGTCTTGATACTTTTTGGAGAGTTGATGATAAAACTGCAGCGGAATAAAAAAAATACTTTTATAGACGAAGTTCATTTTTGTTTGTAATTTGTTAATGGAAATATAAACAAATGTATTTTAAAGGGCCAGAAATTTGATTATTTCTATATTCATCAGTCATAAACGGAATATTATTCAGATCGAATGAAGTTTTACGAGAACAAAACAGTATATAAAACTTTTGAACTTTAAAGTCCAAAGACAGTGGCGTTAACACACATAAACAATGGTATTACAGACTGTTTTTGATTAAGAAATCTTAACTACTAAACATCTTCAAAAACTTAAAACAGATTCAATTTTTTTATTCTGATATAAGGGAGCTTAACCAGTATATTTTTAATTCCGTACAAAGTACCTATAAATCAAAGAAAGTTCTATTAAAACACCTTCTTATATATTTGTTATTTCTTAAAATAGTGGGAAATTAATTAACGAGAACAGTACATACGTTTTGAGTAAAAATCGCATTACCTTATTTATTACCCGTTTCTTAAACGTAAGAACATTTTATAGATGGGATCAAAATTATCATTGCGATATTTTTATGAACATAATGGATAAAACACGCAAATAAAGCATTTGTGCAAAATAATATTTTATAATTAAGTCGGATATGTTATTATCCTTTTTTATCTTCATTTGAAAAAATTTTTTTCCTTAAAAATCAATTTTTTATTATATAAAAATACGGCTTATTATTATAATTGAAGTGTGGTCGATAGTAATATTTTTAAAAAAGGAAAAATAAAAAATATCAATTTTTAACAATTTAAAATTTTTGTTTACCTCAGAATATTTGACGCAGGAAATTTCAGGACCTGTCTCGGTTCCACATGCTTCTTCTCCCAGTTTTTTGCTGGAATAAGAAAAGGTGATTTCTAAGAGATTGAAGTTGGGATATTTGCTGAGAATGCTGTCCTGGCTCTGATATCCAGACTAGTGACTGACATTAATCTCAGACTAAAAGATGTGAGTGAGTGATTTTGCTGAGGAGCACAAGCTAACTTTTAATACTTACAAATCTGGCTAGCTTTTACACTATTAATAGACACATTTATAATTACCAACAACTTTATTATGAATGGCCAAGTTTTGCCTTACGTAAAACATGTTAAGTACTTTGGGATCTACAACGGACTAATAAGATAACAGATACCATCAAGTTCAGATACCTTCCTACTTAGTAACAGATACCTTCAAGTTCTAGAAGCGACATGCAGGTAGAGAACAATATTCTAAACTATATTTCTGGGTAAGATTGGGAGCAAATGCCCTAACTCTGAAACTAACTTACACACACTCTGCTGGAAAGATTTCAAATTATTGCAGCGAAAATGATTTCTGGCTTGAAGCATAGCTGCCCTAATGATATTGTTATTTTTAAGTGTGACTTTCAGCTTTTTTTTTGAGCCTAAAAAGAAAATCTTGTCTTGTGTAATATTATAGTAAGCTTCTCAGTTATAGGACCAAAATAGAACTTCCTCTTATCTCAAAAAAGACTAAAAGAGAAAACAGACTCTTCTCTCAAGCCACTTTGCAAAATATTATAATACTTCCTTGCCAAATTTGAACCTCACTCTCTGGAACCATGTTATAGCCCTATCAGTGACTTTAGGAGCGTCCACATTCCCACTAAACTTTTGAAACCAGATTACTAAAAATGTTGACAACCCTGATTTCATGAGACAGATGGCCTTTGAAACTATAAATCAAATGCGATTTAAATTTATACAGTTCGCCCGCAAGAGCGATCAAAGCTATTCTGGTAATGATATCTTCATTAGGACCCTACTGTTACATTTAGATTTAAAATTAAAAATTCTAATTCCTGCTCTGTGTTCAGATCAGAACTGATCGCTTTTGAGAGAGAGGCCTGAACTATATTGAGAATATTGTTGAGCCTGAATTTGTGGATATATGGACACTTGACAGCCCGATCCTCAGCAAAAAATATTAGAAACTGGACAAACGTTGGAGACAGGGCTGTCATTTTCCATCAGAAAATTCCTTTCTAGACTTTGAGTCAATTTCGAGGTGCGCATTCAATGGACTATTGGATTAGGGGCAATGAGATTGTTGATTTTCTAGTAAAGATTGTTTCTTTGGAGACTTCCCAATTCAGTATGCTTCGCACATATAGTGAGGTGTTCTGCCAGTTTGTGAAGACATTTAACTCTGAATGTTCCTCCAGCACATGATTTGCATGCGAGAGATTGTTATGATGGCGCCCCTGCCTGGGTGGGGGGCGCCTGGTGAGGGGGGAGGTCATAGAAGTTAATGGAGTGCTTATAATATTTTGCCAGTGGGAGATTGGAGGAAAGGAAGAAGATTTATAGAAGAACAAGGTCAACAAGGGCAGAAGAGTTTTGGACCTCACTAAGTGTAGACTGCTCAAGCATCACCGATGAGGAGGTTTTATCTGAACCTCTTCTATTTTTCGACCTTTTTTTTTGCGACCTTTTGCTGAATTTCCAGATCAAATCTAAGACTTAGATTTGATCTGGAATAGAATGAATTAATTGAATGAATTTTTTTAGACTTTAATTGAATGAATTAATTTCTGAGTGAATTGAAGCTTCTTCTAGCATTGAAGCCGATTGTAATGAATAATAAAAGCTTTCTAGAAAAACAGAATACCAATAAAATTGTTGCTAATCTCCATTGGAAAATATACAATCGTGTGTAAAATTCACCATACAACACAATAAAATGATGGATATAAACACACATAAATGTTTGTTATCAATTCGGTCCGCAACTATAATATGACGGAATAATTATGCAGACATTTTTCAAGAATCCTTTGCAATTCTTTTATATGAAGGATACGGTGGCTTCATAATCTGTTTGATATTGTTGCACACGATGGTGTAAAAAGCAACCGAATGTGCGATCGTTGGCAAAGAGAACAGAAAAATATTTATTTCGAATAATGTGTAAGCAATTTCGCATACGGTTCATTGCCAATTTTAAATCCGAAAAGAAAATAACACTTGCTATGAAACTCTCGCTTGATCAATAGTTCGTAAGTGGTTTGAAAAAATTAAGTGTAATTAATAGAATTTTGAAATAATTTTAAGCGATAATTTTTTTAGTGTATTGCTTTTGGATCAGAACACAGCATATTAGTATTATCAGTACGATCTGCATTAATAACATGAACATGATATTTCTACAATATATTACAATTATAATATGCCAACTGAGAAATTGTTATTAAATCATTAATCAATATAATATAAATAAATATTCGTCATAGTTCTGACATTGTAGAGTTTCGTAACCGATATTAAAGAGAAAATTTGCACCACAAATAAGTATTATATTAAATTATACGTTGAATTCATTTTGTCTTGTTTTTTTTTTTTTTACATTTCTGACGCTTTCAATGGATATTTTTGTGCTTTATCCAAAAATCAATGACAGAATTAATTTGAAAACTCGAAGATTAATTGCTATGATCACCAGCTTTTGGAAAAATCAATCATCCAAAGTCAATACAATCATTTTTTAAGTTAGGTTTGGATTTCGACTTAATCTAACCATTAGTGTATTATATTCGTTATTTTAAGAAAATTTAAAAAGGAATAAACTATCTGTCTAATAAAACTTAATAAACTGCCACAACGGGAATTAGAATTTAATGGCTGCGTTGTGAAATAAAAAGCTTGAAAGTAGTTCTGAAATTATTCTCATTTTATAAATATTTCCAATTATTTAATGGATAATTTAATTTATATATTTTTATTTTTTATTTTTATAATTATGTTTAACATTTTCCTTTTTTATGAATTAATCTATAGCATCTTTGAATAAAATTCCATGATGATTATTCTTATTTATTATCATGTGTGAACATGATGTTGTCCTGGTTAGGGGCCGTGACGTTAAATAAAACTTCATTGCAAATTTTGGCGGAAAATGATACTTTGGGCCCCTTAATTCTTGAAATGCTTCATGAATAACGTTAGTCTGTAGGAATCTTCTGCAGAATTTGGCTTTGCTTGAAGTGTTTTGTAGCATTTTTTCACGTGTTGAAAAATTTGTATATTCAAAGTTTATAAGTACTCGTAGTGCGTTGATCAATTCCTCCTTCTTGAAGTTTCATATTTTATCGTTTTTTTGGCATTTTCCCATCTCTATTGAGCTGTATAGTGGTTTTTTTAATTTATGCCTAGAATTTTGAAACTTTAATATATTCTTTTGGCTATTGAATATGATAACGTTTATTGTAGAATGGAAATACTTACAATAGGGAATACTGTTTACTATTATTCTTAAACTAAACAAGGATAATATAATAATAATGATACTAAACGCATTTTATAATGAAATATATAAGCACTAAAAATAAAATATAAAAAAATATAAATATAAATGAAATGAAAAAATGAAATCATTAAAAAATATTTATTTTACTAAAAGGGATATTTGTTTCTCCACTCTTTCATAGCTTCTGCAAATTGATCTCATTTAGAGTATTTGCACTTCGTAATGGTGTTGCAAATTAGCGTCCATTATGTTTGAGCGCCTTTAGTGTTGGGTCAATTTTATTTTTAGGGGGGAAAAACTATTCGCAGGTGTAAATTTGGAGCAAAAAGAGCTAACAACTTTTTGTACCAGACTTCTCAAATTGAAACAATTCTCATTTACGACCTAAATATTGTAAAAATCTAACTGTAAACTCGAACTCATAACTGTAAACTCATAAATAAAACAGGGCAATATCTGTCTTATATTTGCACAAGAATATTATTATAAAAATTAGCTTTAATTTTCTCATCATTTCGAAAGTTAATATTTTTGAATATATGGATGTCACATGATGCATTTTTTATTACATTGGTTTTTCCACTACTTCGGCCATTATCAAATAAATATATTTTGTAAAAGTCTGACTCATGGGCCGGGAAATGTTCAAGGCGGGCCGTGAGTTGGCCACCCCTGTTCTAGTGTGATACTGCTGTATTTAACAACCTCTTGCAAATCCGTCAGTGTTTTCAAAATGTCTTGACAAAGCAATGATATTCGCTTCCAGCTGACTTAAAAATCATCATTAATTTTTACAATGGAACATCGCCTGTACTGCTATTAAAGGTGACCACACTGAATGTTCAAATTGATTACACATTAACGTCAGGTACTATGTTTCTTGATATGATTTAATTTTGTGTATTTTTCAAAACAGAAAATAAGATATATTTTCTCCTCAGAAATTTGGGAAGCTGTATTTGCTTTATTGACAGATTTCATTAAATTGTAGTGATTAAAAAATTTTTACAATAAAATTCTTTTTTTGAAACCAATACTTTTAAAAATATGAATTACAACTAAACATTAAAGTTGTGAATAGTCATTAAAAATAATCCATAAAATTGACTTTTTGTACCATCTAACCAAATTTATCATTAACTGTGATTGACTTAAAAATAAGAATGCCCCTACATCAATTTCCAAAATACTAACAAGTGCATAAATCAATAGATTTAATTCTGTTTTTGATTAATTCAGTTCCCCTACATGGAAAATATCCTATTATATACGATAATAATATATATATATATATTCAATCTTCACATTTAAGAGTATTGGATTTTTTTGTTTCCATCATCTAAAACATTATTATTTCCATTATTATTTGGTAACAATACCAGAAAAATATTTATTTACAGGCTTTAAAAGAGTTATCCTTTTTTCATTTTTATGTTAATGTCCTGGATGTTTCCCACCATTTCAAATAAATACTAAGAACAAACTTTTGTCGCTCAAATAATTTATTTCTATTTTTATTTTTTGATTAGTTCAGTTGCCTACACGCAAATATTCTATTATCTACAATAATCATATGTATATTTAATCTTCACAGTTAAAAATATTGATCTTTTTTTTGGTTTCTATTATCTGAAACTCAATCTATTTGAAAACGATCCCAGAAAATATTTATTTAACTGCTTTGAAAGAGTTCTCCATTTTCATTTTCTATTAATGTCTTAATGCTTCAAAGCATTTGAAATAAATACTGAGAAACAAATTGTTGTTCTGCAAATAATTTATTAGTCGCACAAGAATTGTAAGAACATATTTCGTGAATATTAAGGCAAAATACTCAGTATCTCCAAACGTCTTGAAACTGTAAAAATGAATTTCCTTTTACAATTGCTTTTTCACGATGCTTCGCTGCAGTGGGATTTTTGCACTTTCGTTTTCAAAAACAGAGAGAAATTGGTAAGGGTGTGAATTGCTGTTATTGTGTTATTGAACATTGTTGCTGCATTGTTTCAGAATTACAATAACAGTATCTACATTAAAATGTAAAGGGAAAACTTTGTTTTATCTCTTTCAATTCCTTAATTTTGACAATGGGTGATCACCGCTCATCGCAGTGTTCTTAGCGTAAAAAGATTCATAAATTGAAGAATATTGTCAATCTTTAAAAACCCAATTTAAGATTGATAAAAGTGTATGAAATTGCTAAGGCTGAAAATTCTCATGTACTCTTCAGCATATTAATTTAAGCTTTTCTTGGCAGTGTTGAAATTCATATTTACAAGAGAATACGAGAAGGTTTCAGATTATTTTTTTGGATACGAGTTTAGTGATGGTTTGTATGAAACAATAGCTTACATTCTAACTGATGTTTTCTTTCTCTTGTGCCAAACTCTTCCAGTTACAGCTTTTGCAATATTTTTACACTACAATTTGCTACCATATAAAATGTGTCATTAACTATTTTGCTGGAACTTTTCCATCCAAACACAAGCTCTTGAAAGCTTGCTGAATTCCTTTTCGCACATTAAAAAATTTGTTGGCGAAATTGATAAAGAGGTTGGTTTTCTGGTCTGTAGCAATACTATGCT